>OY720025.1:16302385-16338227 GCA_963082485.1 Eudonia mercurella | reverse complement strand
ATTTAATGGCATTTGTGGATATCAGATCATAAATATCACGGCGGCCCAGAGATCGGGCCGTAACTCAATGCCGTTGCTACCTTTCATCACCTGGGAGATGATGCTCTTATCGTTTTTACCAACCAAATCAAGCACAATTTGTATTGGAGTGAAGATGGAATATCTGGTAGGCTACTCTTGACGCAAACTCAATCTCAATACAATTCCAATGCGATTAATATGTATCGATATTGGGATACGTTTCGCAATTTCGGAACGCCCCATCTCGATAATAATTTGTTCACTCAATTTCCACGCAATTTAATTCCAATGTGGCGCTATTATTGCTTTTAAGAGTGCCATTTGAATTTTTTAGATTTGGGATTGGAAATTGATTATTGCAATTGTGTTTCAAGAGTAACCCACCTGGTTCTAACCAATGGTACCACTACTAGTGCTTACATTTTTACTCCCATTAAACTCAAGATACAGACAGAGATACAAAATTTACACAACACCATACATTTCTAAAATAAAACACTCAAAGTACAACAGCAGAATGCTGCACAATTTTTTTAAACAATAGTTTGTTGATCACGCATATATAGTTTAACGTATGCTTATAGGAAGGCTTGTTTCTTCAGTAATCGCAGCATAAATAAGCAAGCATTGCGTCACACGCTACGTTTTCTGAAAGGTACGTGTGACGCAAAGGGAACATCAAAGCCACTATATATTCAAAGTGAAAACTAATGCGTAGTCATTATCTTGTATCTATTATAATAACATGCGGTCAACAACTCCGAGCGCTTTTTTTATATTAGGCGGCGCAAAACCAATACTTTTCGCGTCATTGTTAGTTTTTAGCAGAATAGTTATGGTTTCGTCGATATACTGGCTACCAAATTTTAACTTTATTCTTTTTCTTACCCATGGTTAAAACCAATTTCCAACTTTAAAGAGATCGGCGTCTCCGTAGTAGAGTGACATGCACGCCGGTTTCTGGTGTTGCCATCGCCGAGGTCCCGGGTTCGATTCCCGGTCAACGAACTTTCTCTATATTTTTCAGGTCTGGGTGGTTGTGGTACCGTCATTGTTTCCGATTTCCATAACACAAGTGCTTAAGCTACTGTCTTTGGAGTCAGAGCAATGTATGTGATGTTGTCTAATATTTATTTATATATTTATTTAAGAGTGAATAACTTACGAAGGAGGGCAGTATAGCACGGAAGGCGGGAGTCTGCTGTGAAGCGGGCGTCGAGGCGGGCGCGACGGCGGGAGATGATGCTGCTTCTTGCCGCACGCCGACAGTGCCACCGCACGTCCAGCTGCCTTCCGCTACAAATCAAATTGTTGATTGTAAAGCGACTGTTCGAAAAGATTTTGCTGTTGGCCGTTTGTTGCCTTTAGTAAAGGCGTTACGCTGTCACATCACAACCGGAAGAGGGTTAGTGACTGGTTAGTCAATAGAGAAACTTTTTAGCAGCTGTAAAACTTTTTATTTTATTTTTTTATTTAAGGACAACCAGCAAAACAAACACCATGTACATTTATAAAACAACAGATATTGGGTTACATTCTAAGGCCACAACATGCATAAACTAAAATAGACTTATTAGGAAGCGAACTATGCACACATTTTTTTTTTAATAGAAAGGCGAACTATTACGTCTCTATTTTGTTTTGCCCATTGAGACTTTATTAATAACTTTTTAGGTTACAGAAATTTATGCTTAGGTCAAATAAAAAAATAGGCAGTACCAGTCAATTCGTGAAATGTAAACTGAGGAGGTCGATGGCGCAGTGGTTAATAACTAAAAGGATTATTTGCTATTATTTTTAACGAATTTACTCAAAAACAATTATACAAACAATGCAACCTTTGATGTTGCTCCAGGAGGATCCATGTCAGAATACAAGATTTGTTGTGTATGTACCACCTGGGTCTTGTTTTTCATGTTTAGCAAGATTAAATAAGCATCCGTCAGTTTAGTGTTTGAATTTATAGGCTTAGGTTTTCAAATTACGTAAACTATAAAAGAGCGCGATACTCTCGTTGTTGATCGCCCACAATGAGTAAGTGGGAACGGCGCGCGGGCGTATTGAAATGTTTCAAATATAAACAGCAAATAACATATACATTATTAGTGTTTAAACCAAAATTGAAGAGACAAGTCTCTTTGGTGCTTTAAAAAAATTATAGTCTCATACTATTATGCGCCGAATTCATGCAGAATACAAATTTAATGTTATAGGCAAAACTTACTTTGTGGTCTCAATTGAGGCTGGGGTCCAGCGTGTTCTGAAGAGCGGTGTGAGGGTTGAGCTGCTGCCTCCAGCGAAGGAAACTCTGTTCGGAAGTGGGGCGATGAGGGCGGCGGCAACGCCACCCAGCCGCCGGGGCCTGTGCCCGCAACCACACCGCTGTTCGATGTTGTAGTCTAAAAACAGTCAGTTTGTGAGTGAAAGTAATTGTTGTACTCAATAAGCCGGACTTTCATGCGTGACTTTTTTGGCAAAGTCGTAACCCAGATATCACAGAACAGAATGCGCGAAAGAGATATAAAAATTGCTAATTGGGCAGTCGAGCAATAACATTTAAACAATGTAGGTAACTCTTAATACAATGTAATAAAAGTCAAAAGTGTATACATGTAAATGGCTGTGACTGTATGTAAATAACGCAAAAAAAAAGACATTAAAAAATTTGCATGAATCTGTGTAGTCATTGACAGTGTAACTTAATTTTGTTTATAAATCTTTTTCAGTGTTTCACTATGATTACATAGTGATGCATATTAATGCATTATATGTTTTAAGAATCTAGAAATAAAATTATTTAATTTATAATTGTTAACATTGTAGTAATTAAACAACACTTACTATAGTTTGAGAGGAGCATGTTGCTGGTGTAGATACAGTTGTAGTAGCAGCAGAGATAGAGCTGAAATAAATAGAACAATAACGGAATGAATAAATTACAGGATCTTACATATTTAATATTCACAAATATATATAGATTCTTACTTAGCGTTAGGATCTTGACCAGTTTCAGTTTTCAAAGAGGGCAAATTAGCTGGTGGGCGTCTAGCCGAAGGTACTTTTCCAAGGCTTTGCATTCCATGTTTGCGGCTTAGTTGTGACTTTACTGAGGATGGCTCTGAGTTCTCGTTCTGAAAGTAATGTAAAAACTTTTATTATGAAACTTGACTTGACACCGGCTCCAAAAATAACAATATTGTACCTATATATTTTCCTAAGAAAGAATATAAGATTGAGTATAATATAGGTTAATTGCAAGTAAATTGAACAAACTAAACTACGCAATTATTTTCACTTTTTAGTGCAATTTTTTCAGTCTAATTTTTTGGAGTTGGTTTTTTATATAGATAGTTGGATCTATTCTACTCTACTACAATGGAAAATTAAGATTATAATCACATTAACAACAATACCAGTCTTGTAGTAGTCTACCACAATGCCTTCACTCATCAGATGATCTTTCATCATGTGAATCATATTTTTTACCCCAGAATACACATTTTGACATTTGACAGTAAATTTTCCAAAAAAAAAATGTAAACCTTTGCTAGTTTTCGGTATTTTGTACCAATTTGACACCTTCATAAATTCATTGAACCAAGTAATTACTTTAAACAAACATGTTCCACTACATTGATGGCATCAGAAATGGAGTTCATTGACCTCTGTGTCAAAAAGAAGTTACCTATCTAGTAGTAAAGAACAGCAATTTATTCACTTGTAACAACAAGTACCTAATGCTTATGTTTGTTGTTTCACATTATTTATAATTATTATAAATAATTTAGTAATTAAAATAATACAACAAATTATTTTGATTATACTATTATTGCATTAATATATCTTTACACAAGGTACACATCTGATTGCCCGATGTTAAAGGACCTCCCTTTATTCATAAAACCCAATTCAATTCAAATCAATTTTGATTAGATTATATTTATTTCCTTATTTCTTATTAGATATTAAGGGTGTAATATCTAATAAGAAATAAGGAAATAAATATAATCTAATCAGACCATCTTTTGTTTTACCATTGAACAAGTGAACTAGCACCATTGTGATAAAAGTGAAATGGATTAGCTATATTTATTAAGAGCCTCTTTTAAAAGGGTTCCGTCTTACACTATTATAATATTTAAAATCATACAGACAGACACAAAAGATTACAAAAAGTATGTTAAGCTGCTTTTTATTGGTGTGAGGAAACAAGGTTGTTACAAATACTGTATTATTCTGTAAGACATTCAACATGAAGGTCAATGGTAACAGTCCATTCAAGTGTAACAGTAAATACTTATAATTGAAAATTCTTTCTTTCCTTATTGTAATTAAACCAATATAATTGCAGTATTTACTTAATTGTAGAAATCCTTTGCTGATCAGTGAGATATTAACTCAATGAGCAAAAATATTAATATTAATTTAACAGGTATTTTCTGCACTATCTGTATTTGCATAAAACATAACACAAAAATTCAACATACTTACTAAATATTGCAGTGGGTATTATTTTTATATAAAAGTAAGATGTATACCTTGGTAATATATTAATCAAGCTATGACATATTTCGAATACTCACTCTATTGGCGCAGTACAAGCTATTGATGTCCAACTTTTGATATTTTTGCTTGCCGGACGTCGGCTTCGTCTGCGCCGTAGTGCCTCCGCCGCCCGGCGTCGAGAGTGCAGACATGCTGCGATGTACACACCATCAGGAGGTTACCCTCTCACCAACCACCAACTGCAACCAGCGCAAGAAACACTAGTCGAAACTGTTAACTCACGTAACGCAAGCGTCCATTACTGTTCACTGAACTCTTTGGAATCGTTGCAGAGCACTGTTTTAACTATATATTAAATTGTACTGTAACACTTAGCAAATTGCCACTGATCACTGTAAACCAAATCACTTTCACGACACAGGGACAAAATGAGAGCCCTGCCCCCGAAGGTTTATTGACGTGTTACATCCGTACGATGAACGCTGGATCGATGATAAACATTTTTCTTTAACTACAAAGTGTCGCTTGGTTGATAACAGTTTCTTCCTTACCAGTAAACAGAATCTAGCACAAAATAACGGTACTGACAAGATAAAAGTAAAAGAACGGTAAAATAACAAATAATTTGTCGCTTTAACGACAACAAAAGCAAAATAAATGTCTACCTTGGTCCGTTACACTCGGTATTACGATATATATATTATCTAAGCTCAAATGCTAAATTCTTAACAAAGATTACTTTAGATTTTAACTATATTCTACGCTACCAAAAACTTATATCACTTTATTTAAAGATGGCGTCTCCAAAAGACGATCTCCTTCCTTTTTTCACAATCAATAGTGACGTCACAAAGAACATACCACAGACAGCGGAGTTGCCAACTGAAAGAAATAAAGTCGGTAGTCACCTCACTCGTCGCAAAAAAAACATTGTATTTATCAAAATTCAGTATAATATATCTTCATCGCTTAATAGCTTATAAACACCAAAGGTACTCCCACAACTAGACTCAGCTTAGACCTTTCCCACATCAATATAGTGTACTGGAGCAATATATACCAACATGATTGCAATAAATAATTATGACTATGACTATGACTATATAGCTCGTCCAGTCATTCCATCTTCATGGTCCCATATTCCAAAAAAACCAATAATAATAATAATAATAATTTATTGTCGGGTTTTTTTGCAGTTAGCCATCATCAAGTACGATTCTATTCTGCTAATTCTGATTTCTGATAATGTTTTTTTAATTGTTCTCTCATAGAAAACGGAAAACTTAGTTCATCCAATGCCTTGACCCCTTGACATCCTGTACTGTCTTACCTACTTAACTGTGCCTACCTACATATTATTCCCTAATAAACGCTTTTAGTGTAATGAAACTGTCAAAAATATTATAGTCGCATCGTCGTCGTCGTCGCGTCTTCGTCGCGTCATCGTCGCGTCATTGTCTAAATTGCCATTTATGTATTATTTTTATTGTTAGAGATATAATAAATAACATTAGATAATAGAATATCCTTAGACCACATATCGCACGTGTATGTACATATGTATGCACTGAACAGAAAGTATGTATCACATTTTTTTAGATTAGCAGCACTAAAAGAAATAGTGTTTAAACAGCGCTCTCTAGCGGTAAATTGGTTATCTATCACTAAACATGGTCTGAAGTTAAGCCTGGTTTGTAACTGGCGCTGTTGTTAACTGCCTTTATTAACAAAAATGCACTCTTTATTGCTGAATTTCATTTAGCCCTCTTTTAGGAATAAGACAAAATGAGTTCTTAGAGAGTTAGAATAACAATATTTTTATGACATCTTATTTCTGAATATGATCGATAAAAGTAACAACTTTTGATATAATCTAAAGTTGAAATAAAACAGGAACAAATAAGCCCCGAGAGGACCTATAACTCCAATCATAAAATCGTAAATAAAATTATGAACAGTGAAATAGATTTTGTTTATTTTAAATCGTACACTTACAAATGGCTTCAATGATTTTTCTCGTAGCGATGGGTATAGCGGTTAGTCTCTTCTTTAACGCATGCGCAATGTACCGCTTGGTATCATATTGACAAAAGAAAAATCAGTAGGCGAAGTTCTGCGGAGAAGCTCATAAAACGAGGAGTGTCTGAGAAAACCGGCAGCCATGTCCGGGAACATGGGAATGGAGCAATTGATTCCAATTGTGAATAAATTGCAAGATGCTTTTACACAGTTGGGTGTGCATATGCAACTGGATTTACCACAAATAGCTGTTGTGGGTGGACAATCTGCAGGCAAAAGCTCAGTCTTAGAAAATTTTGTTGGAAGGTCAGTAAATTACTTTTCATATATTTATAAATCATACTCTACTGTATACAAATAAGTGCATATTTTAAAACGTTTTATGCAAGTCTTACGTTGCAGTTAAAACAAATAGTAATTTTCTTTTTATTTAGATATGAAATGATTAAAAATAACCGTAATAACAGTGTGTATGAAGACGATGAACGTATTGAATACCTATCTACGTATTTAATCATAGCTATTAACTTTTGTACCAAAGTAGGTACCTACTTTCTTGCACTTTGGCGGTATCAAAGTCCAACGACATTTTCCAGAATAGATCAATATGTTTTAGGAAAGTTTTATCGTTACATAATCAAAATCTAATGAAATATAAAATGAGAAAGCAACTAATGTGTGTTTTAACATGTTTAATAATATTTTTGTACATTGGCCTAGATTTCCTGCGCATGTCGGGCCTTATTGATTGGTACCTATCGCCTGAATGTGTCAAAGGTTTTGTTTGCCATAGGTACCACATATTCATTCAAGAAATGAGAATTACTCTGAAATATATTTACTGTTGCTTTTATTGTTTTACTGCTACTGATTAAGCATTACTTTATTACTTAACGTCGAATAGAATGTATAAATTCTATTCATAATTTATTTAGCTATGGTATTACAGTCAGCTGCTCGTATTTTTGACAGCACTAACATGTCTTAATACTGGAACGCAGCAACGAATGAACGAAACCACCCACCACCGTCAAAGAGAATACAATACCACCATATTGAAAAATAAATTAGTTTATCGATGATGAATTGATGATGAGCAAGTGTTATTAGAATTTGTGTTAAAATTAATGTTTTTTTGTAAAAATGGCTGGAAACTTTGGAATGCAGCAGTTGATCCCTATTGTAAATAAATTACAAGATGCCTTTGTGCAAATGGGCGTTCACATGTCTTTGGATCTTCCACAAATTGCAGTTGTGGGTGGTCAGTCCGCTGGAAAGAGTTCGGTATTAGAAAATTTTGTAGGCAGGTGAGTGCTGTTAATTGAAGAAAGTGAAAGACTTGGGTTCCTTTAACTATAATTACTGTCAATCAAGTCGATAAGAAGGAATAACTACTGAACTTCCAATCAGTTTTCAGAAAGGTAACTACAAAAACTAAAGCTATAGTCATACAGAATAGGTAGTTGATTTCCTTACTATTGTCAAGCACTGAACCAACGTCTGTTGTAGGGCTCTTACATTATTTAAAGTTCAGCAGTAGGTACTTTTAACTAGATAGCTTTAAACTAGAGCAATGTTTTGAGTATTGTTTATTACAATGAATGACTGGAAGTTTTGGTTGTATCCTAGAGAAATAGAACCTAGGTACTATAAATAATTTAGACTTTTCTGTGATTGGTGTCTCAAGTTCTGACCCATGTTTTTTTTTAATTTACAAAATTATCATGAAAAGTAAATTGTTTTTGTTATGTGCTTTGATATAGTTTGTTTTATTTAATTGAATTTGCAAGGAAAACCATTTTCTTTTCTTCAATAAAGAATTAAAGTAGCCAGAAGAAAAGTGAAAATATAATTTTTCTGTCCAGGAAAAAAAAATAACACTGTTGTTTATCACGTCTTGAAAGTATGTTATAACATAGTGTACACTGTACTTTTTGTTCTTCTCACATCATCTGTGTTTACCTCACAATGATGGAAACAATACCATAAATAAGTCTTCCTTCATACAAACTATGTACTGTATAGCATGTCAAGTATGTTTTTTGGTACAGTAAAAAATTTATTAAATAATAAATGAGTCCTGAATCATAATCACCACTCATTTGTTATCTCACTACAGGAACCATGCACTTATTGACATTTCCTTTAGCCTTTGTTGCTTATGATAATTTTAAAGAAATATAGTGGTTTATGTTTTTGTTTATTTTAAATTATAAGTTAATATAAAAACTTATATGGAAATGTATGTAGTAATACCAAGTAGGAGTAGAAGTATTGGTTTGGTTAAATGACAATCCCGATCTTTGAGGTCTATGACCAGGTTATTCTTTATAAAGTCTAATTTATTTATTAGGTTTGGTCAGACACAATAATATTTTCAATTAATCAACACCTTTATTAATTAAATGGCTTGTCTTACAAAAATGCTGTCTGTTGTCATGAGTTTTCAGAAAATAGATAAAGGCATTTGTTACATTGATGTTTCTTCTTATATAGAAGATAGTCTGAAACATTTAATGTCAAATCTATTATAGGAGATAACTAATACGAACAATGTATATATTTAAAAGTTGTAATGGTGCCTCTTGTGCAATTCAAAAGTTTTGACATTGAAGGTTCAATTATAGTGGTATTTTCTGTAGTATATGAGTCATCTTAAGAAGGAGCTATTAAGCTGTGTTTGTGAGTGTGTGTAATTTGTCTGACATCAGCTAGGTTTAAATCAAGGTTCATGAAGATCAGGCAGTCATTTGACATTAAAAGCCATGGAATATTATAAGCATAGATTTAAAAAGAATATTATGTTTTCTAGTGAAAATTATGTCAACTTTTTAAACTGAAAATTACAAACTCAGTTTTATCAGTAGTTTTGCTTATCTTAATTATACTTAATTTCTGATCAAAAGAAATTGGAATTTTTCATACATTTCATTTTAATGCTACTTTCCGATTAATTGGCTTGTTTCTTATTGGATTGGACATAATG
The DNA here is from genome assembly GCA_963082485.1 of Eudonia mercurella. Taxonomy (NCBI): domain Eukaryota; kingdom Metazoa; phylum Arthropoda; class Insecta; order Lepidoptera; family Crambidae; genus Eudonia; species Eudonia mercurella. Next base: position 16,328,695 of record OY720025.1, on the reverse strand, counting down.
TTTTTATATAACAAAATAAATAATGCTTTGCGATAGTACACTTTCTCAAAAATATTGTAATAGTGGGTATTGACCATAACTTGAAAGTCATGGGAATATTTCCTATATTAGAGTAATTAATAATTTAACTCAAGTTATTGATTACCTTTGATGACTCATACCATTCTCTATATTTGTATTTGTATTCGTACCAACTGGTCAATTATTACTATATTAGGTATGTCAATCGAACTGTGTAAATGCAAGTGCATTTACACAGTTTGATTGACAATCGAATCCAATGCACACAAATTATTACACAAATAAAATGGACTTTTTATAGTACTATTAGCAAACAAGCAGACTTTCTGCTCCATCTTCTGTACTAACACTCTTATTCTAAAATTAATCATATTAACAATTAATCTTGATTTAAAACTGATGCTACCTCATATTTGTTAATAAAGACTTTGTCTATTTATAAAGTCTTAAACCAAATTTGACTTCAGTCCATGTTTGATACAGTCAACATCAAAAGTTGTAATCAATAAGATGAACATTATAAATAAAATAAAAGAACACCTAACATTACTATAAACCAGTAAAGGTTCACATACTTTTTTATATTATAATTTATGTCAGCATTACAAAGTATTGCTACGTAGGTGTGTATACTTTGCGTTGCTGACAAAAATGATAATATTACAGACATATACATGTTATCAAAAGTTCAATTTTCAACTTCCGTTTTGTTAATATTAGTATTTCGGCTTTCATTATTGACTTTTGCTCTTGACTGTACAAAAAGAATCGTCAATTACTGACCCTTTAACATTGACTGCAAATAAAAACGAAAAAGGTCAACTCATTACCCCCTATTGTGATGTAAAAATAGAACAAACAAACTGTTCTTATTATAATGTGTCTGTGTTTTGTGTATGAACATCAAGTATTTTATTATATTCTACCTATAATGTCAGTATGAATGAAATCTATTGATGTCAAAACTTATTTAATACTTATTTACAGAGACTTTTTGCCGCGAGGGTCAGGCATCGTGACCCGACGTCCTTTAATTCTACAGCTCATACATGGAAATGCAGGTAAGCCGCAATTATTCTGCAAGGAATTTTTTAAATGTTATGGTTCAAACTACCTGTTGCTGTTGAGAGCTAACTATGATTAGAAACTTAAGATCTAATATAATTCTCTAATTTCCGCGCGTGGCTTCACCCAAAATTAAGTCTGTCATAAAAGTCAGTTCATTATCGTGCGCCTCCGGAAACATCACATTTGACTGGGATATAAAATGGTTTGTGGCATTTTCGGGCTGTGCAACTATCTCTGCGTAAAGCGCTGTCCACACATTTTCGAGTTCCGAGGAGAAAAAATCGGTTACATACGATTTGTACGAACCTGCGCTCTCGCTTTCAATCGCTTTGAAAGCGAGGCCCTCGCCTCGCTTTGTAATATAATATCGAAATATAATATCAAATAATATCGAAAGCTATAGCTTTCGATATTGCTTTCATATTGCTTTCGAAATGACAAGATGACGCCTCCTCGTCGCCTCGCCTTCAAAGCGACCGAAAGCGAGAGAGTTAGGCGGTCGACCCCCTGATCGCCAGTGTTCCGGATGAAAAAACATAGACCAATTTATTTAAATATTATAATACGACATCTATATATATTTATTATTCCGGACTAGAGCCCCTTTTATAGGGGCCTGATACCGTTAGGCTTTGGTGGTTGCACCCGACCCTTGCTGATATGATAACCTACGAACTTAAGCCTATTTTGTATGCCAAAGTCAGCCTTGTTTTTAGCCAATACCTAATTACATTATCGACATCCGATTTATTTTTTAAATGTCAAAGACAGCTAATCATAAACATTTACCGCCTCTGTGGTCTAGTGGTTAAGACCACCTTTCTTAGACCCATAGGTCCCGGGTTCGATTCCCAGCGGGGGGTAGGTATATGTTTGTGTACTCGATTTGGTTGGTGGTAGAGCTTGTTTGTCCGACTGGCTAGCTACCACCATCTTATTTAAATAGTATGTCGCCATAACATCAATGTAGTATTGTCACAGAATAAGTAATAGTTATTGTTGTGTTCCGGCAGCTAGAGATAAGATAGCCACTAGCCAGTGCCTCAGTAGATGAGGATTCCGCGTGAAGTGCGCTTCCATCTTTGGCTTTATCACCGTTTAACATTAGGAGAGAGACTGCCAAGTGCTTAACTCTAAATAATGTATAAAAAAGAAGCTTTATTTGTAAATAACGCAATGCATAGTGCGCACATAAGGAATCATTATACAGTAAATTAAAATAGTTAGAACTTTCACTGTTTTAAGTAGATATGCATGTAGGTAGCTAGGTAGATATTGTCTTGCGATATTACGGCGTTTGAAAGGTTTAACTAATGATAGCACAGAAGTAGATGTGCACGATATCGTAAACTAATAAGAACAATTTCTTAAAAAACATGAGGTATCTGTTTAACATTTAGTTGACGATTCTAATAACGACACCCTTTAGAGATGTTTAGCATCCCTGCTTCTGTTTGAACTTCTAACGCTTACAAAATGGGATGTGATGAAATAATGGTTTAAAATGACACCTATATCCACGTTTTACTATCGCCCTTCTTGCTATAAGTTATTTCATTAAAAGCAATCATCGGCAAACGTTTAGGTTGTGCCCTAAGAGACTAGTCACAGGGTTATTCAAGAAAGCAATTTTCAATTGAGCGAGCAACGCGCGATTATCCGCTTTCCGTCAAGCGAACCGTATGCTTGTTACATAATAATTCTGTACTAAATTCTGTTTTTCATTTTGATGTTTTGTATAGGTATGCCTACCTATTATAGTTTTTAAAATAGTCTTTAGGTCGTAAATAATTTGTGATGCAGGCCGTCATACATACAATACATAAATAATAATATAAACGAAACACCTCTGCGTGATCTTACAATCTGTTTTACATATTCTTTCTATTAGAGAACATTAAAGGTAACTCCAATGATTGCTGTCGAACAGAAAAGAAGTAATGTCGAAAAGAGTAAATACGTAAAATGAGGAGTATCTACAGTTTTACTTTTTGTTTCGCACAAATTGTCGGCTATTAACCTTCACCGCTGACTGAATGTCAAAATGGGTAATTAGCTCTAATCATGAAACAACACCCTTTGGTGTCAGTTAAAAAAACATTTTACAATGACGTGCCTCGTATGTATGTGTTTATTAAAAATGTTGTTAAACTGCTAAAGAATCGGAAAATCGCAGTAGCCTTTGTTATTTTAGGTAATCATTTTTTTGCGGTCACGAATGCGCAGGTCACTCGCCTTCCGCTCTGAACTGTGAATATTTTTTCTATGGCGATAAAGTTAATCTAGCAGAGCAGCGCATCTAAATGCGCCTGCGAATGGTCATTAATGTTTGTGGAAAACGAATGTTTTGTTCCGATAATTAATATAAACGGATCATGCAATCTATATTTGGCACATATCCAACACTGAACGTCTTTCAATTGCGATGATGATAGATTGCCTATACAAAGCCACTAATAGATATTTCTTTATGTTAAAAAATTGTTGATATGAAAAACAATAATTTATTTGACACAGAATAGAAATGGAAGGTTTAGAAATGGAAGGAAAAGGAATAATAATTCAAGATAATTGTTTTATTCCTTTCTCGCCGACCATGCATGCGTATAAATTGCGCGTTGTCGACTTAAATTATTTACTCCTGTCCTGTATTTTTACTGGATATCGTAACTTCTAATCTGAACACAGCTGGATACTTTTGAATTTTGGTGGATGTTAGCCAACCAAACGTATTCAATGCAAAAAACTATCCACCGGCTTTATAAAATAATGATCTGGTAAATTTGAGCGTGCACTGTATTCTAAACATTGCTCCGTCCGTACACATTTGCGATTCACTAATCTAAACACGTCCTTGCAAACGTGAATTAGCGTTAAAACACGCATTGGTAAATGCGATCTTCTGCGTGTTTCAATTGCAACGCTTAATTGCTTCCCAGGTGCAACTCTCCATGTTTAAATAAGTGTTGTGCGTAGCGCTGCTTAAGATACAATCAGTAGACCGTACTACCTAAGTAGGTAGACTTATGAATGCCCATTTAGAAATAACTTATTGTGCTAAGATCCGAAAATGCTATTTATTCCTCCATAATGTACCTACCTTTTTGAAACACGTAGCTTAGACCTCTTCGCTAAGATCGAAGTAAGAGAACAGAGCTGTATGGAAGACAAACGCCTTCAAACGAGAGGTGAAGAGGCACCATGTGGGCCGGTAGAGTGTGGGTGACTGATGCTGCGTTGTCTTTACGCTACACCAGATGTCTTTGCGTCTGGACACCATTTCCACTTAACATCATGTGGAGCGGAGTCATTTGCATCGCTTAATAAAAAAAACCGGCCAAGTGCGATTTGGGAGTCGCGCACGAAGGGTTCCGTACCATTACCTATAAAAATATTTCAGGCCTGTTATCGTTATTAAGAGAAGCTCGATGGCGCAGCGGCTAGCGCGTTCGGCTTGCGATCTTGCCCGCTAAGCAACTTTCGCAATGCCGGGTCGCCTGATGGGTGACCAATTAAAAAACATCTCGAGCTCCTCCGTGCTTCGGAAGGCACGTTAAGCCGTTGGTCCCGGTTGTTGTCGTAAGATGGCAGTCGTTAAAACCCACCAACCCGCATTGGGCCAGCGTGGTGGGTTATGGTCCAATATCCCCACGTGCTATTGTTCACGTGGGAGGCCTGTGCCCAGCAGTGGGACGTTTATAGGCTGATGATGATGATGATGATCGTTATTAAGACCGAGAAATAAAAATTGGAAAAAAATCACGTTTGTTGTATAGGAGCCCCCCTTAAATATTAATTTTATTTTAATTTATTTATTTTTAAAGTGAATATATATATAACTAAATATTCTGTGAAAATTTCAACTGTCTAACTATCACGGTTCATGAGATACAGCCTGGTGACAGACGTACAGACGGCAGTCTTAGTAATAGGGACCCGTTTTACCTTTTGGGTACGGAACCCTAAAAAAGAGAAAACTTTCTAAGCATTCTTCGAAAACATTAGACAAATATTTTTTGTTATAAATGTTGTATTAGTATGAAGCCTGTGGGTAAAGATAATACTTTTCGCCAGAATATGCCGAGTTCCTGCATTGCAAGGGCAAGAAATTCGTGGACTTCAACGAGGTGCGCTCGGAGATCGAGGCGGAGACGGACCGCATCACCGGCTCCAACAAGGGCATATCCCCGGTGCCCATCAACCTGCGCGTCTACTCCCCTAACGGTGAGTGCCAGTATTTCTTATATTCCAGTTATAATGTGATCGTGTGCTAATAGAAGATTATAAGTATATGCGAGCTGGATAAGAGTAGCCGCGGATCTTTTCTTTTTTTGGATTGTGTATGCTGATTGCGGGCAGGCGGCCTTTCCAGCGTAACTAGACTTTGGGGGCGGCGAGAAATTTAAACAGTTCCTCAAGCCATGTGAAAGAAAACACCGTCAGAGGTTTTCTAGAAGGAATGGCATCACGCACTAGTGTGCACCGTTCTCTACTAGATTCTGCGAGGGGTTTGGATAGGACCGGGAGCCGCGGATCGTGCTTAGTAGCGTGCACTTACAGAGGTTTATGTCCAGCATTGGACTATATAGGCAGATGATGATACTAGAAAAAAATTACTTCAATATGTGTTAGAGATAGACTTGAATGTGTCAGGGATTGTCTGACTCGTGTAATCTTAAGACTTGTTTGGTAGAAATGTGTATGTCGTTTATTAACAACTAGCGGCCCGCTCGCGTCTTCGTCCGCTTGAGTGAACACCCGTATCCTATAGAATCCTATGGCAGCGCAGCGATACCTACCGGGTCCAATTATATGCATGTTTTATACATATAAACCTTCTTGAATCACTCTATCTATTAAAAAAAACCGCATCGAAATCCATTGCGTAGTTTTAAAGATCTAAGCATACATAGGGACAGACAGACAGCGGGAAGCGACTTTGTTTTATACTATGTAGTGATACCATCATCATCATCAACTCTGACGTAGATAGTTAACAGATTTTGTAAATGGGTGATCAAGGCGTATACCAGCAACCTGTAAGCCTGTAGTAATTGGATTAGGTTAAAAAAAATTGTCAGCATATTCATTATCCAGTCATTCGTATACGTCACTTTTATCCTGAGGCGGAAATCCATGAGGCCACTATTGGTATACAATGAGTCAGTGTTAATCGAGTACTATAAAGCGAGACGTTGGATAGATAATAGACTAGGTATAAAATAATATCTTTGAGAAACAGCGACAAATAAATAATAAATTAATTGTGGCTTAAAGCTTAAGACTTAAAAGCTTAAAGCCTATATCAATAAACCTTAAAGCGTAGTGATAACATAATCATGTTTGTTATTAATCGAACTTAGGGGGCGTCAAGATATATATAGCTGAGCCTTTAATCAGCTATATGGTTACTGATTCACTGAGTCTTGTCATATATGACTATGATGATGATCACTATGGTGACTACTTAAAATAGATCATGTTTCACGAGAGATTCTTATCTAACAAGGACCTCGATGGCGCAGTGGTTAACGCGCCCGGTGTGATTGCTAAGGATAAGTAACTTTCGTAAAGGCCGGTCATCGGATATGTGACCAAAAATATGTATCATCTCGAGCTCCTACGTGCTTCGGAAGGCACGTTAAGCCGTTGGTCTTGGCTGCGTTAGCAGTCCATAACAACCACCGCACCGCATTGGGCCCGCGCGGTGGTTTTGGGCCGTTCTCGCTGTGGTGTTTTATCCATACATAGGGAAGTATCGTGCTCCAGCAGTGATGATGACGATGACGATGACGATGACGATGACGATGACGATGACGAGGACGAGGACGATGACGATGACGATGACGATGAAGATGACGATGACGATGACGATGACGATGACGATGACGATGATGATGATGATGATGATTATTTCTTGTGGGGACGTCGCCAGCCGAACGGACGATCCGCCCGCGTTATTTGCGGGCCACTTCATCCTCTCAAAGGGGAGAATGGGCCCCTTTAGGTTAATCCAGCTTTCATGGCGCCCCGTCGAATCTTTTAGTCTCTTTTGTAAATCTTGCTATCTGCTGGAGCAGACCGCTGACTGCAGACTGCTGAAGGTGGACCTTCAGATCCATCATCAGGTCCTCTATGTCTAATGTGTCCGACCCCCAAAGCTCCCATCTTATCAGTGAGTACATGGGGTAATTAGCTAGTAGGTGGAGGCAGGTCTCCTCACATTCCGTGCACTCAGGGCATGTGGGGTCGGTTTTCACTCCTATCACTGTCAGATGTCTATTCAGTCGACAGTGTCCTGTTGTGATCTCTATGACTAGCCTCATGTTCTCTCTGGAGAGTCCCACCAGTTTGCTAGTCTTTTTCTTATCCATTCCCTTGATGAAGATCTTCGACTGTCTCTTGCCAGTCGAGAACCTCCATCTTCGGTTGCTTTCTGCTGTGATGCTTTGGCTGACTACTCCCTTGGTGATATTGTGCGCTATTGGCAGCCGGGGCTCCGGTCCCACCAAGCTTTCCTCTGCTCCCTTTATGGCTAGTTCATCGGCCTGTTCGTTTCCTGATGATAATGATGATGATAATGAGTAACTTAGTACCACTTCTACAAAAAACTTTTTAAGACAGTTAACCTGTTTATGAAATTTCTGCGATAACAAAAGCAAGCTCCATTCGCTTGTATTATTTTCTTTTCATTTATCTCTCTCGTAATATCTGCGCACATAGATTGTGAAAGATAACGCCGTAAATATAAAAGCAATCAATAGTAAACGAGTGATTCACACATTCTTTATATGTGTATTCCATATATTTACAAACTCACGTGGTATTTGCTTATGTGGGATTATAAATAAATACGACAATGCATTTGCATCAAGATTAAGAAATAAAAAAAATATAAAAATTGTATATAATCAATACGATTATCCGGAAAACTAGAATAGGTTACTCGATTAAAGCAACATTCTTGAGCGAATAAGTAAATCATACGTCGACGGCGACGGATGACGGACTTCGCTTAAGTTGGCAGGATTGGCCATGTTTGTACACTGATAAAATATCTCTTCATATCTAATCATCTTGTATGACTCACCCAATTATATGTCTTAAATATAGCTTTATATTATTTATTAAATATTGTACGAGAAATATTTGGACTTTAAATTTTTATACAAGGTGCCTTCGGTTCGGGATCGTTGTGTCGGTTCCTACCTACCCTAGATATTTAGCCCTCTTGCTAATAAAGAGGGCAGTTTATAAACAATATAATTTAACACTATTATTTTAGGTTGAATTGCTTGTACGTTTACCAAAGACAAGAAATAAAATATTGAGTTCATATTATTTTATTATCTGTTGGCGAAACAACGTTTTTGATATAACTTCGGCCTACATTGATTACGTATTATCTGGCTGTGTCAAAGTGATGAAATCTATTAAAGTTACAACTTTTGACAGATCTTATATAGCAGTGGCAGTTATATTATACTGCAAATACTTTAAGATTAGGTGATGCATGTATTCACTTCTCCGAGGAGCTGGATGGCGCAGTGGTTAACGCGCCCGGTTTACGAGTGCTGAGGTTAAGAAACTTTCGCAAAGGCCGGTCATCGGATGGGTGACCAAACATTTATTATCTCGAGCTCCTCCGTGCTTTGGAAGGCACTGTGGTTTATGGCCCGTACTTCTTATCCATCCATATTAGGGAAGTCTCGTGCCCCAGCAGTGGGGACATATAAATGATGATAATATTCACTTTAAAACTGTCGCATCCTATTACAGTTGAAAGTTTTAAACGAGGTTTAATGCATCTGTGGTCTGGTCAACCGCACCGGTCTTGTACTGGTGAGAGGTGCCTTCCGGGTACGTTTCTCAGCGACGGTACATTTTATTGTACTCTTTTTGGTTAGTGGTAGGGCATATTGTAAGTCTGCCCGACTACTATTTTTTTTTAAGTTTGTCGCCATAACAACTTTATCAGTAGCATTGTCGTGTTTCGCGACAGTTTGAGATAAAATAGCCAGTTATTCAGTAATTGCGGATTCCGGTTTAAGTGCGCTTCCTCTCCGGCCTTATCGTTACTTACCATCAGGTAAGATGAACGTCAAACGCTTTCCCGTAGTTTTGTAAAACTTTAGTACTGGCTAAATGATCAGATATTTTAAAAGGTCTGCCTAGCCTACCTATTCTAAAGACATTGTGTTAAGCCCCGTTTGTTTTATTTTTACATTCAGTATTGCCACTTGTAGTATTAAACAAATGCATTAAAATTAATTATTTTTGGAATAAATTATGTTTATTCCTTCCTGTTACACACAACTAGCAATTCATTATCACAACTACAATACAACATTAATGGATGTACCATTCTTATAGGGATTGTTTCAATAATATTGTGTTTGTATTAGAATAATATTTATCACATTTGAACTTTCCTTGCTGAAAATTTTGTTTTATTATCATCATCATCTGATCATTTTTATGTCCCCACTGTACGAGCCTTCCCTATGGATGGATAGGGAGAACGGGCCATGAACCACCACGCGGGCCCAGTGCGGATTGGTGGTTTTTAACGACTGCTAATGTAGCCCGGACCAACGGCTTCGAAGCATGGAGGAGCTCGAGTTGAAACATTTTTGGTCACCCATCCGATGACCTTTGCGAAAGTTGATTAACTTAACCTCAGCACTCGCAGACCGGGCGCGTTAACCACTGCGCCATCGAGCTCCTCAATTTTGTTTAATTAATGCGATATTAGGACGTAATAATAGCCCCTTGAGCGTCGATCGACCACCAGGTGGCTGATAACAATTAAAATTCTATTCTGGTATTCGCGCGCTCGAGCTCTTAATATACTGATGGCAAAAAAAGTTATCCTGTTTCACTAAGCTTAGTTAAATAAACGTGACCAAGCTATAATTATAACACTGCACCGTGTGTCTATCAATATTTGGCATTTTATAGTTATGTGTTATGTTTGCATAATTGTCATATTTGACGAACCTTTAAACAGCGATGAAAAGGCTGGCAAAAACTATAGAAAAACATGTATATTACGAACTATAACTTCTTTGACTGCAAAAATATCATTTTGTAATTTAAGGTCCCAAAACCAGGCGCAATGAAAGGTCATGACGTAACAAATATGGCGTCTCTATTCTTTTGAAATAAAACAACTTTTACGGATCTACTCGCGTTTGTTTCACACATTACTTTTTAATGTTTATCCTGATGTTTCATTTACTTGATTTTTTATTTACATTTGAAATAGGTAGACTGTCGATGGTCATAACAATAAATGCATTATTCCTTTTTAGCTATCAACATTAGATTGCAAATATACCTATGATTATACAATAAATCAATGCACAAAGAAAAATACTATTGACATATAAAATACTACTAAATACTTGTTATCCTTAATTATAATTAAAATTTAATTAGCAGTATTAAAAACATGTTCCATGAAAAGGATTATTTAAATATTTCTATTTTATTTATTCATGGTACTTTACTGGTGCACAACCTTTTATTTTCGTCTTGTTGGTTGTCTGGAAGAGATCGCTTTAAACGATAAGACCGCCTTTGCCCACCCCTGTATAAAAATTTTCTTTGTCTGTTTTCTGTGTGTATCTGTCTATCTTTATTCAATATTGTCATTTATATTTTCATAGTGCTCAACTTAACGCTGATCGACTTACCGGGCCTGACGAAGGTGCCCATAGGCGACCAGCCGATAGACATCGAGCAGCAGATCAAGGGCATGATCTTCCAGTTCATCCGGCGCGAGTCATGCCTCATCCTCGCCGTCACCCCCGCCAACACCGATCTGGCGAACAGCGACGCCTTAAAACTTGCCAAAGAAGTAGACCCGCAGGGTAAGTTTTAGAACTATATATTGTCTTTAGAAGGAAATTGATATCGATCCTCTGTGGCCTTTACGGTGTTAACTGGCGTATATATGGGCGAGAATTTTATGGTTCTTTAGGCCGTAGTGACCAAACTATCACCGCAAGTTTTCTACTAGGTGCTCGCTTCACGCAAGCTTCCTTACTAGATTCTGGAGATATAGGCGTTTGAGTCGAAGAACGAGATTGGAGAACCCAATAGCGCGTCGAAAGGCTAAGACCTCGGTTCGGGTTGGTGATAGCACTACCCGCGATCAAGAACTGTTCTCAATTTTCCTCTGTGCTTTGGAAAGTACGATAGGCCGTTGTTGGTTCTGGCTGCTATCAGAAGGTTGCAGTCGTATATCAAGTCCTTGCAATAAATCGTAATCTTCTTCAGGAGGATATCTTGAACTGTGACACCAAAATCACTGTAAAAAGATTTTATAAATATAAAATATTTGTTATTTGTTGTAAGATCAAAACAATTTCATGGTATGTGCGTACGAGTCGATTAAAAACAATGTTTTCAAAATTCAAATTCAAAATTCAAAATCATTTATTCAGTTTAGGCTACAAGTAGCTATTATGAATGTCACTATGCCATCGGTTCGTAAGTCTACTCTGGGCGGGAGATCTTGTACTGAGAAGAACCGGCAAGAAACTCAGCAAGTGTCCAGCTCTTTTCTCCCTTACAGCGTCAAAAATATTGGAAAATGCCCTATCATAGCAGGACACTTTCCATTACAATAAACACAAAAAATATAGAAGACAACCACAATATGTAAAAAAAACACAAAATAAAAAATATACGTTAACAAATTTGCATCAGGTAAAAGTTGCAATTTCCACAATGTATAGTAGTATAGTGTGTGTATATTAGCTGTAAATTATTAATAGTAAACCAACGGAGTACCTCTGAAAGAGCTTTATTTACATTTTCATAATTAGTCCTACACCTAGTTACATTAAAAATGAGTGAAGTATCATCTGCAAACAATACAATTTCACAGAAGTTCTCTACAAAGAATGGCAAGCCATTAACATAAATCAAGAATAGAAAAGGACCAAGAATCGACCCTTGTGGAACTCTCATTGGCTCTCCCATTACATTAGAACCAGATGATTTAGTACCATTTATATCGACAGTTTGTGTTCTAGAGCTAATTTATGACTGTATTAATTTTAGAGCAAAATCTTTGAGACCGTAATAATGTAGCTTCATCACCAGAGTCCGGTGCTCAACGCAATCGAAAGCCTTGGATAAGTCGCAAAAAACTCCAAGAGCGTTTTGAGACCTCTCCCAGGCATCAAATATATGTTTTATTAGAGCAACACCTGCATCAGTAGTAGAACGACCCTTAGTAAAGCCATATTGCTTACTATGTAAAAGGTTGTTTGTGTTAAAATATGTCATCAACTGTTCGAGTATAATTTATTCATAAATTTAATTTTGAAAGGTAAAGAAGTAATTTGGATATTTTACCAGTTATAAGTATCAAAAGCTAAACTTCGTGCACAGGTCTTCGAACTATCGGTGTGATAACCAAGCTGGATCTCATGGACGAGGGCACGGATGCGCGCGACGTGCTGGAGAACAAGCTGCTGCCGCTGCGGCGCGGCTACATCGGCGTGGTGAACCGTTCCCAGAAGGACATTGACGGCAGAAAGGATATCGCCGCCGCTCTCGCTGCTGAAAGAAAATTCTTCCTCAGGTATGCAACTGTCAAAGTGTTTTTACGTGTGCCGGTATGCCTGACCGGTGGCTTATGAAATACTTAAATATTACCTAATTACTTTACTTTACTTACTTTTTTTGACAAGCAGATGTAGACCTTACTGCTTTTTACCGTGAAATCAAACTTCTTTCGTAAGGTAGTAGACGAATTGTGGTGGTAGGATTCCACCACTCATTTTTGTTTACTACAATTCAGATAAAGGAATTATACCAATTTGACACTTGTAATCTTGGCTTTCGAACTTTTACAAGACATCGCGGTTAGTCCGTAATTTCTTTTCATAATTCAATTATGTTTTATTATGTATGTACGACTTACACCATTTTATACTGTTAGTGCATTCAGAGAGTATTGTACAAAAAATAATCACTTTCACAATCTCTTTTCTCTTCGCAGCCACCCCTCGTACAGACATTTAGCCGACCGGCTCGGCACCCCGTACCTCCAGCGGGTATTGAACCAGCAACTCACCAACCACATCCGCGACACGCTGCCCGGCCTGCGCGACAAGCTGCAGAAGCAACTGCTGACTCTAGAGAAGGACGTCGACCAGTACAAACACTTCAGGCCCGATGACCCATCCATTAAGACCAAGGCTATGTTGCAGTGAGTTTTTTTATTTATTTTTATTTTTATATAAAAGAAGGAGGCAAACGAGCAGGCGGGTCACCTGATGAAAAGTAATCACCGCCGCCCATGGAGACCCGCAAAACTAGAGGAATCGCAGACGCGTTGCCGGCCTTGGTATTAAAATTTTTAAATTTACCCAGAAAAAAGATGTTTCCCAGGATAGGAACGTCTCGGTGGCCGACTGACAAAGCGCTCGGCCTGATCCCGAAGGTCCCGGGTTCAATTCTCAGGTCGGGTATAGTGTTTCGGATTTGACGATGCATAGCCCTGTTTGTGATCATAGACCGCATTTGGCAAGCGTGGTGATTAAACTATTACCCATCAATTGTAGCGATGACTTGATTTCAAAGATGGAGACCTTTGCCCAGCAGCAGGACAGTTATAAGCTATTTACCCAGATCATTAAACGTATATATGAAGTCAGTCACTTAGCAGTTCCTTAAAACATTGACCTATAACCCGTGACATAGAGCGACATCATTTTAAAAAACTGTAATATCTTTCAGAATGATCCAACAGCTGCAGACCGACTTTGAGCGCACCATTGAAGGTTCGGGCTCTGCTCAGATCAATACTAACGAGTTGTCTGGCGGTGCCAAGATCAATCGGCTGTTCCACGAGCGATTCCCCTTCGAAATCGTCAAGATGGAGTTCGATGAGAAAGAGCTGCGCAGGGAGATCGCGTTCGCTATCCGAAACATTCACGGTATTAGGGTACGGATGATTCTATTCTTATGATGCTACAGTCGAATTTTGCGTATCTGGGGCCACCAGCCTTACCATAAGCTGTTACTGGTATTCAGTGTAGGTCTTATGCTGGACCAATGCTTGAAGATAAAGTGACCTTAATTGGATCTCAATAAGAGCTTATTGTAAGGTCTCAGGTATTATAGAATATTTGTTTAATAAATCTGTCTCGATCAACAAATAACTTTTTTTCTGTCGTTATCATAATGTGTAAAGGGCTTATTAAATATATTAATAACATTCCGCCCTAATTTACCTAAATTATCTTGCACGTACCAGGAAAGCATAGAATTGTTTCGCTATTCGTTTTATATCTTCCAACGAAACCGAAGTCAACTGTCTCTTTCTTTTAGGTGGGTCTGTTCACTCCCGATATGGCCTTCGAGGCTATCGTAAAGAAACAGATCGCCCGGCTAAAGGAGCCTTGCATCAAGTGCGTCGACTTGGTTGTGCAAGAGCTGTCTAACGTTGTGCGGTTCTGCACTGAAAGAGTAAGTATCTTTTCATTATAACGCATACGACTCGACTATAGTACGCGGACTTTGATTTTTGTCGCTTGACTTAGTGGCGCCATCTAGTGAGTGTTTCCAAGCTCATGTAAATCTAAGGCCGCAAATTCGCAACAGGCGGCGTCGCATGCAGTGTGCTTGTAAGTAGTTTTCTCTGGATCGGGAGCCTAGTGTATTGATCAGTGTATTGAACGTATTTCTAATTCACGCTGTAAAGACACCTCAAAAATGAATGAATGAATGAATGAATGAATGAATGAATGAATGAATGATGAATGAATGAATGAATGAATTAATGGACTACACAATAATATACAAAATGTATCACTTAGAAAAACAAAGCCAAATGGCTCCCCGTTCAGCTTAAGCTCAGGCACAGATTGCAGCGACGCTCCTACCTTCTACTTATCTCGTCTATCTCCCATTTTTACTTAAATAATATCACTGCTGTTCGCCGACCCACCGCGTCGTATTTTGGCTCTTCGTGTTGATAAATAGCCTATAACCTTCCACAAAAATAGGTCATAAATATGCATAAATATTAAATTCCGTCTGGTTGTTCTAGAGACAAACAAAAAACAAACTCTTCAGCTTTATTATATTAGTATAGCGTGGTTGCAACGAACGGTTGGTGTAACAAAAACAATATTGTACAGATGTCCCGATACCCGCGGCTGCGTGAAGAGACCGAGCGTATAATAATGTCTCACGTGCGTTCGCGTGAGTCGCAGTGCAAGGACCAACTGCAGCTGCTGATCGACTGCGAGCTCGCCTACATGAACACCAATCACGAAGACTTCATTGGGTTCGCCAAGTGAGTCCAGCGAATTTAAATCAAATAAACTGCTTAAAACAGTTCTCGAGTGGCGACCGCGTACCGGAAAACGCGATGGGCCTCTAACGCTCAAGCTATGTTGTTAAGAAATGTAATAAGCGATGTAATAACTGAATAATAACATTGCACTTTTCATTTCAGTGCACAGAATCAGTCTGAAAACTCAAATAAATCTGGTCACCGCGCCCTTGGAAATCAAGTCATTAGGAAAGGATACATGTGCATACACAATTTGGGAATTATGAAAGGTAAATTCATTAATATATTTGGTCGATATTGTTGCATAACCAACTACAGGTATTGTTTACTTGTAAATTGTATTTTTTTATGTCTAATAAATGTATGATGTATCAATAGCATTTTAGATTTCAAAGAGTGAATATGTTATAGTAAAAATATTTACTTTATTGATAAGTCATAAATATTTTATTCATTTGAAATATGGTAGTACAGTTGTTAAATATTAGGTAATGGTTTCACATATTTCGCCGTGTAGGCATGCAAATATTACCACGTCATGGGATATTCTCACCCGCTTCTAAAGGTTTACCATTTGAGTGTCTTTATACATTATACACAGCTTACTCACAACTTGAGAAGGGATAACTTAATAATTTTGTGACATCCAGCCCTATCCCATAGATTTTGCTGAGGCTTATCCGTTGCCGAGGCGAAATGCATTAGGGTCAACTCATACGGAAGTGGCAGCGGTCAGCACGGCAGCGGGCGGCAGTTTCATTGTCAAACCATTTTAATCTTTGTGTTTATAAGATAACGCTTAGTATCGCTTGAAAGAGTCGGGTTGGACGCGCGGCTGCTGTGCCGCGAGCTGACTTGCGGCCCATCAAAGCCATGGCGGGGCGACTGCTTTCAAGCGACACTATACGTTATCTCTTAGACATAAAGATTAAAATGGTATGACAGTGAAAGTGCCCGCCGCTGCGCTTCCGACCGCTGCCACTTCGGTATGAATTGACGATGATCAAGTTGACGCAGGACCCTCCCAAAGCAAAAATCTAGAGCCGCAGACAGTTCTGCTTCTGAAGATCATGAATTATTCTGGTCATGTTTTGAAGATACTGCTAATAACAGAAATGACGAGTCAACCACTAACGAGGTGGTTCAAAAAATTCTGCGGCATCGGATTTAGATAATTATTTAAGCTCGGCAATGGTTCGCAGAGATACAAATCCCTACACATACATGGTGGGCTTCTAATAAAGGGCACTATCCGATATTACGAAAAGTTGTGGGAAAATATTTATTTACACCTGTAAGCTCAATTTACAGCGAACGCCTGTTGTCAGAAGCAGGATTAATATGTGGAACCGAAACGAAGTCGGCTTGATGCCAATCGTGATGAGAAACTGGTGTTTTTACATCACAATTTGCCAATTTTAAATTACAAATACTAAATATAATAGAACCATAACTATTTGTATCTTTCTTGCATTATACAGGTTTTTCAAATTAATATTATAGTCATTAATTTTCCTTCACTAAATTTTTTAGGGTCCGGCCGGGTAACCGAGTACCCGGCGTTATAATAATAATAATAATAATAATAATATATTTATTTCAAGCATCATGGCTCATTTGGGTTAGTTACAATAAAAGTTATTACCCGTTACCCGGCCGGACCCTAAAAACCTGCTGGATCCGCCGGGTACCGGATCCAAACCGGGTACCCGTCCCATGTCTAGAATTGACTCTTATCACAAAATAAAGAGACGCAGAAGGTAAGCTTAATACATACCGCGCTCGAGCAACGCACACAGACAACCTCTCACGGACACGAAATCTCGCAGCAGCTGCGCTCAGGCTGTTGCGAGCTGTTTCGAGATTCGTGTCCGTGCAAGGTCTATCGTCGCCTAAGTTCTAACACAGCGGAAGTCCAAAATTTGTCATTTTGACTTTTGCATGTCATTCGATAGAGAATCGAAAGACGCATCTCTAGACCAAAAACAGGGGTTTTAACCAATGGAAGCGTTTTATTTTGAAAACAATAACATTGGGTATGTTCCGATATACACTGCGAGCACTGTCCAGTGCTCTTACTGGTGAGAAATTTGTTTCCTTTGTTATCCTGTCATTTAGTAAGCACTGGCATTTTCAAAAGGCAAAAAGGCACGATATTTTTCTCTCCTGAAAAGTTGTCATTTTTGACTTCCGCGGTGTTAGAACTTAAGCGACGCTATGTGTGAGTTGCTCGAGCGCGCTTGTATTAATTTTACCTTCTGGGTCTCTTTATTTTGTGCCTTTACGCTGTAGGCATGACCCTCAATTCAAAAACCTCCCAATGAAGCTCAACATTGGGAGGTTTACAGCGCAAGTCCTCACTCTAATCACTGATTATTTTTCATAGGCGGCTCCCGCGACTACTGGTTTGTGCTGACATCGGAAAGCATCTCCTGGTTCAAGGACGAAGAGGAGCGCGAGAAGAAATACATGCTGCCCTTGGACGGGCTGAAGCTACGCGACCTTGAGCAAGGTTTCATGTCACGGCGGCATATGTTCGCGCTCTTCAACCCGGAAGGCAGGAACGTCTACAAGGTACGCATACATACACATATACACCGCTCTTTATTAACCTTCTTAGACCCGCAGGTGGGTTGATCAGACCATGAAACTGAACAACTCCCTAAGGAACAGGTCAAAAAACGAGTTTTTTTTTTTACTTTTCCTTACAAAGCCTCTATTGACCAAGCATGGTTTGTATGGGAAAGTAAGAAAAAAATCCGTTTTCTGACCTATGTTTCTTGGGGAAAGTGGTTCAGTTTTATGGTCTGATCTACCCACCTGTGGCTCTTAAGACGGTTAAATAAAAACGGTGTATACATACACACGGCGGCAGATCAACCTCCCAAAACTGTCAAATTTCTACAATAAATTTTGAACTTTATTGTTTGGTTATAAGGATCAATATTCATTGGAGTAATTTGACAGATTTGGGTAGGTTGATCACTTCAGACTACCACAAACTGTCTCTCCTCAATAGACTCTGAACTTTATGTATATGGCATAACTTTATGTATTGAACATTTATTGAAGAAATTTGACAGTTTTGGATAGGTTGATGTGCACGTGTCTGTACGTAGTACTTACATACATACATACATAAATGTTTACTTATTCTAACGTCCTTCTCCCAAATAGGGGTAGATAGAGCATCGAAATCACCAATTTTGAGTAAATTCGCCG
Source organism: Eudonia mercurella (assembly GCA_963082485.1). Taxonomy (NCBI): domain Eukaryota; kingdom Metazoa; phylum Arthropoda; class Insecta; order Lepidoptera; family Crambidae; genus Eudonia; species Eudonia mercurella. The sequence goes on along the minus strand of OY720025.1, from coordinate 16,310,061 downwards.
TTAGCGACACGACGCCACATTTAGCATAAATAAAGTAAGGCCATAAGAATAAACAATAACACAGTAGAACGGAATCTTCTTTGAACGAGTCCCAAACGCTGCCTTTTATATACCTAGAAGTCCAGGCGCGTTGCCAGGGTTGCTTACTGTTGTATATTGCTTACGTCTAAAAATAATATCGCTAAAATATAAGTTTTTCTTTACTTTGAAATCATTATTTTTACAAAATATGAGATTTATAAATTATTATTATGTTACGTACCTACCTACAGATACTTATAAATAATAAGTTATAGTAAGTACCATACCAAATGAAGTCATTTAAGTAAGTATTACTTACTTACCTACAAATATAAAATACGGAAATCGATAATATAATATAAAGTACGGAACGCACAAACAGGCAAACGCGCGTGCGGTGACGCCGGCCGTGACAGCCCGACTGAGCATTCTGTTTAACAGTTACTCTCATATTGCTACCTTGAGCCCGTCCGGAGCGGGAGTTTCCGTTCTACTGTGTTATTGTTTATTCTTATGATAAGGCTCCGAGGTAAAATCAGTGATAGGGTCCTAGCTGATCACCTGATGTGCGAGCATCTTGAAACCCTTGACCACACATGCACACTAGAATAGGCCCATAACACTCCCAAGAGCTCGATGGCGCAGTGGTTAACGCGTCGGTCTGCGATTGCTAAGGATAAGCAACTTCTGCAAATGCCAGTCGGATGGGTGGCTAGAAATTTCTCATCTCGAGCTCCTCTGTGCTTCGGAAGGGACGTAAATGGTCCCGGCTGCATTAACAGTCGTTAACCACTACCAATCCGCACGGTTTATGGCCAATGCCATTCGGATGGATGGCTAGAAATTTCTTATCTCGAGCTCCTCTGTGCTTCGGAAGGGACGTAAATGGTCCCGGCTGCATTAACAGTCGTTAACCACTACCAATCCGCACGGTTTATGGCCAATGCCATTCGGATGGATGGCTAAAAATTTCTCATCTTGAGCTCCTCTGTGCTTCGGAAAGTACGTAAATGGTCCCGGCTGCATTAACAGTTGTTAACCACTACCAATCCGCACTGATGGTTTATGGCCAATGCCAGTCGGATGGGTGGCTAGAAATTTATCATCTCGAGCTCCTCTGTGCTTCGGAAGGTACGTGAATGGTCCCGGCTGCATTAACAGTCGTTAACCACTACCAATCCGCACTGATGGTTTATTGCCAGTTCTCCCTATCCATCCATGGGAAAAGCTGTGCCGCAGTAGAGGGGACAATAAATAAGCTCGTAGAACATGAGTACTCTTACCCGGTTCACACGTGCTATATTCCAGATACAGACATATGCTTGTGTGTTATTCCCCACCCCCACGACCATACCACGAAGGGTATACATACGCACTTTTTTTTCCTTTAGTTGATGGTTTGATGCGATTAGCACATTTAGCCGGTGTCAAAGTAATTTTTCTTACAAGTAATACATAATACATAAACAATATTTCTTTCCTGTATGATGATGATAAATGATAATAGAAATGAGAAGTGAGAAATGATATATACCCCCCAACCCCTTGAGTAACTCAGTAAAGATGTGTGGCTTTATTAAGTCCTCGGGCGGACTTCTTGAGAGAATTTGAAAAGTGACGTTGCATTGTTTTGTTTCATTTGCCAACACTCATGCACACTCACGAACACTTAACGGTTAATAATCCACCATTATTTCACATTAATATTCGACATAATACAAATTTTAGAAAATAAAACAAAACCGCAGTCATGAATTCTTCACTTTCCCGCCACTAAGTTCCCATACGCACTTAATGTGTATATTTAACTATTATGTAAATTTTGTTTGAGTTGACGCTGACTGTAAACTCCGCGACCAATACATGATGCGGTAAGACTTGGAAGAGTTGTGACACATCATACAACTACTCGGGCACATAGGTGGGATAGGGTAGAGGGTGTTCAAACTGGTATTGTTAATTGAAATATTTCTTCCATAGGATTACAAACAGCTCGAGCTGTCGTGCGAGACGCAAGACGACGTGGACTCGTGGAAGGCCTCGTTCTTGCGCGCGGGCGTCTACCCAGAGAAGACGTCGGAGGCGGCAAACGGAGACGAGGTACGAATAAATTTTATCACGCGTTTTTTATGCCTGCTTTACTTTTCCTCTCTTATCACTTCCCCTTTACCCCTTTAATTATTTCCGTCTAAACTTCTACTTCCCTTTCTAATATTTTTTTTGACAGGCTTCTTTAAGCAGACTATTGTTGCTTTATAATATACGTTTATAATATTGAAATGTATTTCACGATAATTATAATATTAATATATCTTATGATACAGTGTATATGTCAGTGTTGTCATACGATCTATTGTTTTGTCATGCAATACAGAGTGAAGGATCAGAGGTTTGTTTTTGTAGGATTTTTAACAAACAACATGAAAAAAATCACACACCACCACTGTCTTATTGGTTTCTCATATTGATGTTTACTAACGGTGATTTCAAGAATGCAACATGTGATTCTTTTTTTAATAAGTCATTTATTTATGTTTTTGTTTTTAATTTATTTATTCTGTCTTCGACTAATATTATTTTCTTGAAATGCATTATGAGTATCATGATGTATGTTACATTACAAGTAGCATGTGTGCCATGTAGATAGCTATTTTTTTTGTGTTAGTGTGTTAATTAATGCACTGGTTTGATATGTTTTACACGCTTATTTCTAAATACTAACTGTAATTTAAAAAAAAAATTGTATTCAGTGAGTTGAGGAGAAACATGCTGTATTTTTTTCTAAACTTAAATGTCAAGGAGTTATTGGAAATAAATAACTTTTATTGCTGTTCTTTTCTTTTCTTTCTCAGTTGTGTTTTAGCATGTTTATGTTTCTATTTTTAGTTAATTCTGCCTCTCCCGGGGTTGGTTTCCACCCAACCTAAAAAAAGAGTAAGTCATTCGTACTTTGAAGCTTTGTTTTTGCTGACTTGGAATTGGAAAACTGTACAGAGGTGATGCTGTATCAGGCGTGATATTATCAGTATGCATGCCATTATGTTCGATGCGAGTCATTTATTTTGGTCACAAGCATAAATCGATAGTCTTGTTTGAAGTTTGTTTGTGGGCTGTGGTTTTCTTTTTGATTTTATGTAGTACGTTTTTTGGAATAATTTAGATTTGGGAGACGGTGAGTATTTTGATAATAAGAAATGATTTCGCTATAAAAGTTTGGTTGTTGAATGTTTCCTATGTTCCAAATGTTTTGTAACTTGTTTATTTACTTGCGAATGTCCTTGTTACAAAATAGTGTTGGAACATAATTAGTTTGTTATATGCTTATCATAACAGTCGCTTAATACAATGCAGCCTCTGACGTAACGTCCAGAGATGCAATGCTTTAAGCAAAATACAGCATGTATATTTTTATTTAATGTTAATAACTGCATAAGATCACTAAAATACTTACGCTGCCCATACATAAGCGCTGTGAGGGAACCATTAACTTTTGAACAGCCACTATCTGAGAAAGAAGACACAATACACCCAGCTCTATACGTCAGTGTTATAAGTATGATGCAAGAAATTAAATTAAGTTATAATAAGTTCTTTTGCAAGATTATATTTTCTTTTCAGTATAGGTATTTTTTATTACTTATTTATTTATTTATAACGAAACTGTTGAAATTGCTGTATCTAAAAGGCACTATTTGAGAACCTTAACTGTGTTATTAGTTATTTTAGAAGTGCAGCATTTTTTTGTAAGCTCTAGATGCTTATAAAAAAAAATGCTGCACATCTTTCTTTAAATTGGCAGCATTGTATTAAAATGTATAATATTTAATTTTATGCAATTATTTCTCAATACATCAATTATTTGAATAAATAATGTAAATAAATATATAAATACTAACATCTTATGCAATATAGCTAACGCCGACGTTTTATTTAGTGAAATTAGAAAGTATTGTGGTGTGGCAATAAAAAATTACAAAAAAAAATATTGTACTATCAAAACAGAATTTCTCGAAATACTTTACAAAGAAATAAACTTCAATTAGGTATTTACTGGATTTCATGCTTTGTCAACTATTTATTATACGTATTTTTAGTTTGTGTTCTGCTTTTTTGTAATTTTACTTTCCATTTTGTCCATATTATAAAACAATGCGTTCACTATTATTCGTACTTCGCTGACATAAAATATTTTCAACACTCTGAAACAGTTGTACTTAATTAAAATATTTACGATCGAGTTATTTCGCCCGCTTTATTACTATGCCACCAGTAATAAATAAAAGATATCAATTTTACGTAACAGCTTAAACTGTTAAAAGATTGCATTTATAATATCCTCTGTTAACACACGCGAAAAAACATAGATACAAGCCTACCGTTTAACTGAGACGGTTCCTGATGTCTCCTGCGTTGTGTGGGAGGGGTGACAGTTTACGTACCCTCGTCTAGCGAGTTTGCGATGCGTTGAGCAATTTCTAGTTCATACCGGTTTTTCTATGATCGTTGACAAATGGATGCCGTAGTATAACGCGCAATGAACTAGTAGAAATTTGCTCGGCACGTCGCAAGCCGATCGTGCTCGTGTAAGAAGCCCTACGTAAACAGTCACCCCTCACGCACCGTGCAGCTACCTCAGGAACTGTTTAACAGACAATATGTTTGAATATTTTATTGGTTTTCAATCTTATCTCAATCACATAAGGTTCAAAATATGGTGGGAATTTACATCCCTCTGATTGTGAGAGGATTAAACGGTAGGCCTGTAGTAGGTTTTACCAACCTATTTTAAAAACACTTATGTTTTTTCAGTGCGGTTTCTCCGTTCAGAATGATTTACGTATAGACGAACATAGTTAGTCATAGTCATGAAAATGACAGAAATGTCAATAATTGGGGCAGTTAATAAATATAATTAAACAAATAAAACTTAATTATATTACTTTTCTAATAAGTTAGTTGAACTTGTCGCACAACCCTATACACTTACAACAATACACGACAAATTCCATCGCACGCTATATTCGTCTACCAAGTTTACATTAGCATTAATATACACAAGTACACTAATGGTAGCGATTGAAGGTTCAACCCTCACATAGGTTGCAACCCGAATATTGAATCGACAAGAAAGGTTTGCGATCTGGGCCGTAGTCTCACACTACACGAAACAATTATATTGTCGGTGCATTTTGTTATCCGTAGCCATTGGCTGGCTTGCTGGGTATAGCGAGCTGAGGCTAATTATGGGCAACGCTGTTTTGTTACTATATTTTACTCGCTCAACATCAAGACTGAAGCTACGGCCCCTGAGGCAGTTGAATCTTAAAGTGTAACTTTAATACATCGAGTTTCGAAAACTTTTATTGCAGACTTCGGACAGCGCGGGCTCCAGCAGCATGGACCCCCAGCTAGAGCGCCAAGTGGAGACGATCCGCAACCTCGTCGACTCGTACATGCGCATCGTGACCAAGACCACGCGTGACCTCGTGCCCAAGACTATCATGATGCTGATCATCAACAACGCCAAAGATTTTATTAATGGGGAGCTGCTCGCGCATTTATACGCTTCGGGTGACCAGGTGAATAGTTTATTTGTTAACTTAACAATTACACTACACGTAGCATTTTTATAAGGTATGTATATTTTTTATTATTTACTAGATATTGGTGGGTTTTAACGCATACATCGAACGACAAGTATAGATCGCGCCAAACTTCTAGTCCCTTCTGAAGTTGGCGCGATACGCGTCGCAGTAGTAAAAAATAGGCGTCAGTAGGGCGGGGAACGAGCGGTAGGGCCTGACTGTGTACAGCTGCACGAAGCAATTTCAGAGGGGACAAGAAGTTTGGCGCGATCTATACCTACCGTTACCAGTACTGCTTAACGTGCCCTCTAGAGTACCAATTAGTACGATTTTAATCGGATTTTTTCAACGCTAACAAAAGCATTACGAATACCTCCAATTACCAACTAATGACCCATACCCGTAATATCGAGGTTTCTATCCATAACTGTTTCTAATCTGCGTTCCCCTTACAGTCCCAAATGATGGAGGAGTCGCCTGAAGAGGCACAGAAGCGCGAGGAGATGCTTCGCATGTACCACGCGTGCAAGGAGGCCCTGCACATAATCGGGGACGTTTCCATGGCGACGGTGAGCACGCCCGTGCCGCCGCCCGTCAAGAACGACTGGCTGGAGAGCCGGCTCGACGCCAACCCGCGGCTCAGCCCGCCCTCGCCCGGCGGACCGAGGCGAGCTGCGCCCGCGCAACAGGGTAAGCACACATTCAAGTACCTTTTTCTAGCAATTTTCATAAGTAATATATTTTTCCGTGGAATGCTTCACGCATACACACACTAACTGGTGCAGCGTAAAAACAAACGTAGCATCAGTTAACCTCACTCTGCCGGCCCACAAGGTGCTTCTTCACGCCTCTTTTGAAGGACCCCATATCATAGTAAGAAGGGAAAACGTGTGCTGGTAGACTATTCCACCTTTTGGAGGTGCGACAAAGAAACGAGTCACCAAATTTCTTTGAGCGCGATGGGATATTTGAGACAGTGAAGCGGTGACTCCGAAGAGCAGCACGTGTACTCCTATGAAGGAAGGGAGAAGGTGGGATAAGGTCAAAGAGCTCTTCAGAGCACTCGCCATGGTATAAGCGGTAAAACACGCTGAGTGACGCAACATCTCTACGCAATTGCAGAGATTCGAGAGTATTTGCGACTTCTGCATTGCCGATAATGCGTGAACGCTGAAGCGCGACGCTGCAATCTGTCCAAGGCATCGAGAAGGTACTTTGCGGAACCGTCCCAGATTTGCGAGCAATACTCCACGCAAGACCGTACCTGTGTCTTGTACAAAAGACACAACTGGTCCGGCGTAAAGAATCACCGCACTCAGTTCAGATTACCGAGTTTTCATGAGGCTGTTTTGATCACGGCTTCGTTGTAGTCCCTTTGGTTCAGATCGCAGCGAATCGTCATACCGAGCATGTTGATACTGCTCTGTAGGGTTAGAGATGTACCATGAAGAGTTGGAAGGGGAAGGAATGGTGACTTTTATGCCGTGAACGCACATACCTGTGTTTTCTTGGCATTAAACTCAACCAGATTATTGGAGCCCCATTTAGATATGAGATCCAATACCCGATTGAGCTCAATGGCAAGATTCACTCGATGCACTTTGGTTTTGACCCGCCTTGCCGCTGGATGACCGCTATATCCCCCATGCACCGTGCTATCATCTGCATAGCAATGAATATTTCCAAGTGGAAGCATTTATCATTGATATGCTGAAGGTACAGCGTGGGGGACAGAACGGAGCGTTGAGGGACCAAGAGGTCACTTGACGGGTTTTACACCTTGCGTACGGTGGTCACTAACCAGACGGGCAAGCCCTACCACGCAGTGGAGCATATGGAAGCTCTAAAATTCGTTAGTCGCCTCTTACGACATCCACCGGGAGGGGCGAAGAATAGTATTCTTTCTCCGTTTCCGCACCGATAAAATATTAAATATTCCTCTCTGTCGTTAAGATGATTCGTAACCATTGTTACATCACAACACACACGGGGTAGTATTCCAATTTTGTTTGTATTTGTAGAAATTTCAAAAATTTATAAGGAATTCTAAAACACGACAAGTCGATTGAC
>OY720025.1:16271736-16302185 GCA_963082485.1 Eudonia mercurella | reverse complement strand
TTTACAATACATATTTAGTTTGTTTAATGTTATTGGGTATACACGGTTGTACTAGTATAATGTTTTCTTTAACATCTCAATCTACATAACGAATGTGCACTTGTTTTTGTTTTTTTTAATGAAAATATTAGTGACCTAACTAAATTTGGTGCCCTCACATAATTAGAAAAGTTGGTTCCGAAAATTTGGTAATTTGGTGAATATTACAAAATGTTGACAATAACAATTGATTCTAAAACATTAGAGGAACATAAATGCAATCTTGTAATTGTTCCTCATGAAACACGAATTTCTGTAACCTCATGAAATATAATAGTGACGTCATAGTTCGCTATTCCCATAAAGTTTTCTATGAAAATAGTTTTGTCTGGTCAGTCAAATACCCTAAAGAAGGTCATGCAGAACTTCAATCGTTCTTACCTTATAAACTTCGTCGTTCACAACACTTATGTTGTAATACTTTACAATAAGACGACCTGCATGTATTTAAAATGGGTGATATTCAATACATTTTAGACCTATTTCAATGGAGTTTAGCATTTTTAATTATTATTTGATAGTAAACAGTGCACGAGTTGAGTATGTGGTTGTTTTCGCAGGCGGCGCTAAGCGGCTTCGGCGCGAGCCACCTATCTAACTAACCTAAGTTAAATATGAATATAAGGTACTAACTCTGATGATGGGCTTGTTAACTTAGTACATTGGACTTCCTAGTTACACTGTTTAGCGACACCGGTAACACTAAATAAGGAGACCCGCTGAAGGTAAGATTCATACGCGCTCGAGCAACACACGCATAGGCAACCTCTCACGGACACGCAAGCGCGGATCCAGCACACACAAATGGTTGTGGGTACGGTGACCCAAAAATCGGCCAAGTGTGAGTCGTAATCAAAATTTTTTTGTTTTTTTTTGATTTGCTAAGGTTTTAGCTGTGAATGTGTGCGTTTGTTGTGTACTGCTCTACGTTTAGAATCACACACGCGCACGGTTCATTGCTAGTTTTTTAGGGATTGAATATAACCGCAGATAAAGATAAAGAAACATTGATTGACCTACACAATACATAACAATAAAACATACAAAACGGATACATAATATATACATATACATTGAAACTCGTCCAGTTTTAAAATACAAATAGCACAAAAAAAATATCTTCGATCTCAGTTAAGGTTTGGTTGTGGGCATACCCACTGTGTCCACAACGGTGGATCCGCGCTTGCGGACTCTGAATCGCAACAGCTGCGCTCTGACTGTTCCGAGGTGTTCCGAGATTCGTGACCGTGAGAGGGTTAATGTGTTCGTTGCTCGAGCGCGGTATGTATTGAGCTTGTGTGGGTCTCCTTATCTTGTGCCGGTACTAATGTAGTTACACTTGTTATTAACAGTATCTTTGTATTGCCACATGTAATATTAAATTTCTTTACAGTATTACAAAATGTATTTAGTTATCTTAACAAAACTGACTAAGACGTTTTTTCGTTACAAAATCACTTGTAGTAAGTTAACAAATGTATCGGGAGATTTATGATATAAAAATATACATATGTTATATACATTATTGGTCATGTACATGATAAATACTTATGATATGTCTGATAAAAAGAATATTGCTTCCATAAAATTATTAAATTAATAGAGAATTGTATGATGTACTTACTCATAGTATACTTGTAATAAACGTTTAACGCTTATCGCCCCTCCTGTAGGCAACCGATATCATCAAACGAATACACATATTGTCGAAATAAATATTACAAACTATTAAACTGAAGTCTATTTTTCTTTTAAACACTTTTTCATTATATATTTTTTTGAGAATGATGAAAGGTTGTGCATTCATCGAAAACTTGGGTAGGCTTCCTACAGTGAGGCGGTATTATGAAATAGGTCCGTATCCAACAATATATAATCGTTTCTATCTTATAACACGTTTTATAGAACTGGGAGAGTAAACGAAATCTACTGCTGCTAAAAAGCTTTATGAATACTGCTTAGCTTTCCAAAGATATATAACAACTATCTTTCTTGATTTGTTTGTAATTGAAATGTTGACATTTTAAATCACAATAAGTAGTAAAGTGAGAGCACTGCATGTTAACACTAGTGTGTGGTCTTCAAGACTTTCTTACAGATGTGTGTGTGATACGCTTCTTTTTTATGAAAGTAATTGGTTGTAGTATGACGGCGAGCGGAGTTAATATAAGTCCACAGCCTAGTTTCACTACCAACGTGAACGTGCTCCGTCCGACTCAAAACTGAGTTGGAGAGGGTAAATGAACACTATTGTAACAACATAATAAAAATAATAATAATCTTAGAAAACGTAAACATTATTTTGTTGTTTGTTCAATTATTTTCTCTACTAAATCTTTGTATGTAATTCTTATCAAGTAGTTTTAACATGTGGTATGTATGTGTCAACCATTTTATATGTAGATTCACAGTTGCCCTGTAAGAATCGATCACACGTACTTGATGGTTAATCTATTTTATTATTAAAAATATATATTTATGGCCGTTACATTATTCACAAATGTCTTACAGAGAGGCTGTGAGAGCTCTTGTTCGTTTAAATCGTTTAGCTATGTATTAGTGTTTCTTTTTTTCGATTTCTGTGATTCCAACAATGATTTTATGCTACTAACGCAATAATACATGTTTTCGAAATGTTTGTTTAAGGTATACGTCATTTAACATTTATTTAAAGAACTTTTTTATAGCTTTTTTAAAATATATATATATATATATCTACATGGTCATTAATCATGTGATTACTGATAAGAGATGATACGGAGACCAAAGTTCTGAATTGAACATCTACCAAATATCTGGTGGGTTACTCTTGAAACACAATTGCAATAATCAATTTCCAATCCCAAATCTAAAAATTTCAAATGGCACTCTCAAAAGCGATGTAATTGGAATTAAATTGCGTGGAAATTGAGTGAATAAATTATTATCGAGATGGGGAGTTCCGAAATTGCGAAACTTATCCCAATATCGATACATATTAATCGCATTGGAATTGTATTGAGATTGAGTTTGCGTCAAGAGTAGACTCCATCTACCAGGAAATCATAGTGGTCTTTTGAAAAGATTTTTGGTTATGGACCCATGTCCATAGTCTATCTACGTATCTATCTAGACTCCATAGTCTATAACTAAAAACTATACAAACCATCATGATGAAACCATCAAGATGTTTAAAGTGGGACTATAAGCTTATAATCAGCTGATTAAAATGATGATACCCTAAACAAAATCTTAAATTGTATAAAGTAAGGTATAACTATAAGTACCAAGCATAAGATTTTTGGTGGTCTAACTGTGTGGGAATGGTAGGAGACCTGGTGGGGGTGCGGCGGGCGCGGCGATGGGCGCCATGAACCAGATGCCGCCTCACATGCGGCAGCAGGTCAACCAGGCGGTGGGCCAGGCGGTCACCAATGCCGCCATCAGCGAGCTCAGCTCCGCCTTCGCCAGATTCAAGTAAACCAACTATATGTAGCCGGTGACATATCAGATGTGCTGTCCGATTGATACGACGACAGATGTGACGGGTCGCGGCGGAACGCGCGTATTGCGTGGAAAAATTCTTTTGTTTTTTTTTTTTGGTTTTCTCACTAAATTCTTTAATGTATAAAGTCCAGAAAGTTGGTGGAGCCGCCTAAATCTTCAGTTTGTCGTAATTATCGATCGGGCAATGTTTTTCGATGCCTTATCTGTTGTTTTTGTCCGGTTTGAAGGCAAGTTTGGGCGCCAACGTTGTCTTGTGGAGCACTAAAAATTGCTATTGTACAGTTGGAGCAGGGAGATATGACCTTGCGCGGAGGTGCGTCTGTACTCAAAATTAAGCTCATTAACACACGATGAAATGCACTGGTCATTAAGGTACGTTTGCTGGTGCACCAGTACCACGCGACATACCCAGCCGACGACTATTTCTCAATACATTCCCAAAATTATGTCACGCCGCATCAACTGTACTCTGCACACTTAATTAATGGAGAAATGTAATTTCATTTGATAAAGGCAATTTGAGCCATATTGGACTTAAAAGCAGATTGACTGCTTTTTTTTACAATGAAAGCCCGCGGTCTGCGTCTGCGCTTTCATTGTTGAAGAGAGGTGAGGCTTTTCAGTAAATTGGTCAATCGACGACTAGGCGACTGTTATATAATAATTATTGTTAATTGGAATTATATGGATTCTATGATCACGCCTTTTATGTTGCTTTTATTCTTATTGTATAATCAGTGATGTTTATATGTTGGGAAACAATTTGTATGTTTCATTTTATTTTGATCGTACACTGTTTTTGTTTACGTGACATCGTAAAGTGTGCATTAACGTGTGCGATAACAAATACAGGGCGATTTTGTAATGTGTGTTAATCTATTCATCAAACAGATCAACTTTTTTTAAAGAACGTCCCATTCCAAGTTACTATTTTGATCTTTGAAAAAGATGTTCAGTTTTATAAATGGAACAATGTATCAAAATTTGACTAACAGTACAAAATAGCTCTGTATAATGTATTTGTATGGTGACATATATATAACTATTGTATATAAGTCGCTTTGACTTACCTTGCAAGTTTCTACTAATCATTCTGAAACATTGAGAATTTGATCACAAGTATTATAAACGTATAATTTTCTCACAACGTTTTATTTAGGACATTTATTCTTTTGAATCATAATAGCATTAAAAGTGATCAGGTTTTCTTGGCAAATACGCATTTATACCATCACGGTATAACTTTGCCCTAAAATATAAATATAACCTTTATTGTGCCTGTTTAACAATTAATGTTGTTGCACATGAATTATAAACACCGCTTGTAATTTATAACCAATGTTACCGTAGCGTAAATTATATTTGTAATAATCTAAAGTTGTACTCGACGTTTGTGTCTTGCACCTATATTTTGTTAACTGTTGCTCAAAACGATATGTCGGCAATATAATCGCTCAACACAGTGCAGAGGCAAAATACTGTTTTGAAGATCACACACATTGTGTAAGTAAATAAATTGATTTTTATTATCCTATTTGACCTATACAACAAATATATTTCGATCAGATTAAGTACATATATTGAATATAAAATTTGTAATAATTGATGCAGTATTAATTGTTGTTGAAATTATAGTTATAATTATTTACATCGTTTTATAATCCACATTGGCGGGTTATATATTTTTCTATAACAGCTGCAATGGTGATTTATAATTAAAAAAATACGTTATGAAACAAATTGTAAATGTTACATTGAGTGGCTTAAGATTAAGATAGGTGTAAATTTGATTACGTAGCTGAGTCGGCACGGAGCGCATCCGCGGGCTCCTGAAAGTCTAGCGTCAGGGGACCCAAACGAGCATATCATAATGTTTTGTAAATGTGCTAGTTGTACGAATATAAAGACAGTGTTTATTTGTTGATGTTCGCGCACTCGACACATTCGTCGCGTAGGGCTAGCTGCGTAGTGCCAGTCGTTCTCACGTCGGTGTGTAGGTGTTACAGTAGCGTAGGCCGTGGTGCGGTAGTTCCGACCTGTACTTACTTCCGTCTCCAGTAGTGACAAACGTTAATGCATTTATTCGATACAATATACTTACCCCAAGCTTGTTTGTTATACTGTATATTTACAATAGCGTTGATGTAATCTGCTATTAGATTAAACTGGTGAACTATTAACACGGTATCGAATGAAGTTTTTAAATTAAATTTATTGTACTTATAATGGCTAAGACCAAAGCAGTTGCCCTTTTATATTGTTGCTGTTAGCTATATTTTTTTTTGTCAATTATTAGAAAATTTCAATAATAATGATGCGTACATTATTAAATAATGTTAACATTTTTGAATAAATGAAAAATTTTAATATTTAAAATTATTGCCATCTCATGTAGACGTTAAATAGTTCATCAATAGGAACTAAACACATACACATTCCATGGTTACTTTAATGCACAAGGTAACGTTATCCATTCACGTAGGTATTCCAAAATTAGAAACAATGGTTTTTAAAAGGAAGTTATTTAACACTGATGCCGCTGCAATCTAAATTAATGCACCAATGTGGGATTCGCTATACAAGCGAGGCATCAGAATATTAAGTTCCTACTCTAATAAAGTTTTTTGTAGCTGTCTCATTGCTCTATCAATATTAGCGAATAACATACAAAGTAATCAAATCATCTAACGTTTTGCTCTCTCTCTATATTGTTAATAGCGTTAGTACCATCGAAAAAGGTATAGGCAGTGATTGTTGGATTTGATATAGTTTATTAATATTGTTAATCTTATGCTGTATAAATAGAGTAATTAAATGCTATATGTGTAACAAAGACGTTTGATTTATTCCAGTAGATGCTAGAATATACTATCATTGGCTTCATACTAACAGTTAACTTGGATAACCCCATTATCCATAAAGGATGGTCTAGGTAAGATCAGTTTTATCTATGGTAATTAAATATTTTAATAAGAATGTATGTTATATTCAACTCGATACGTACATATTTTAATTTTAGTTTAGCGTTTATGTTTACCGTATTATACTGTTCTTATTGAATTATTTAGAAATAGTAGCTTAAATATTATGGATCAATCATCTTACTTTTAGAGAATGGTGCATGACACTGGCGGTAAAAAACATTTACATTCCTCAGTCGGCATAGGCAAAAAAAACTTTTTTATTTAACATTTAGAAAAAACTAAATACATTATTTTGTAAGTAGTAAAAATGTTATTCTTCGTCGAGATGTTAATATTGTTTTAATAAAATTAATTGCATGTTCTGGCAAATAAAAAAAAATACTTGATCAAAAACCATACTCATTATCTATTTAGACCATACATTTTAGTGCTTGTCCAAAGTGCTTTCACGCTTCAACCGATCTTTTCACAATGTTATGTTGAAACATCATTTTTTTGTCATTTACCATGTATGAGTTTTAGAATTCACTGTATATTGTGCAATATCATTATTCATTCTAATAGTTTTTTATATTTATAGCCGACCAGTGCCGACCGTACCGCCGAAACTGCCTGAGAGACCGCAGAATGGACGGCCATTTTGAACGTGCCCTCCGCGCCGCCATCTTATGATAAGTCACATTGTAAATACACCCCACGTGTATATTGCTTAAGTTAATGTATTGATGTTTAATAATATATTGCAATTCGAGGTGACAGTTACTGTTTGCAGATTCTACGAAGAAACTGTAATGTCGTGATCTTGTTAACAATTGCCAGCGTGCATGTAAAGTTTCAGTAAATTCACAGTTATGTGAATAATCGAATTATTGATAATTTAATGTAGTTTGCAAGTAATAGTATAAATTGTTTGTTACGTCGAGATAATGTTTCTTTATTTCCGTTTATCGATAGCATGTGTTATTATATAACACGAGTAAAAAAAGAATGACAAATTAACAAATTCTGCTAGTTGTCATTAGAAGATTGACAGTGTTTTAAAGCTAATTTGTGGTCTATGATAATAAATTATTTCAAAACCTTTTTATATAAAACATCACATAATGTTTTGATGTAAGTAAACTAAATTAATTATATTTGTTAAATAACAATATTTAAATCTTATAAGAACAGTATCTAATGTTATTATGACATTATAAAAACTAAAGGTTATTAGATAGGGCAATAATAATTTTATTGTGACAATATCTGACGAAGTAAAACTACGTTAATCTTTAAAAAAAAAGATTTTTCTATTATCCTTGGTGTATCGTAATTCCCGAAGTGAAGTGTGTTTAGTGAGTTTCGACATAATGTTTGATTTAGTCACTTGTTCGACTGATATTATAATAGGTTATTGGAATGCTTGTGATAGAACAGGGGTGCTTACAGAAATGTTCAAACATTCTGGTAATTGCGCCTTCAGTTAGATTTGAGATTTTAGGTGTTATTGTGGCATTTAGTAGGATGTCTTGATGCGTGAATATAGGATGAATAATGAGTCTGATAGATATAGATTGGATAATTTTGCACTAATAGCTATTTGATACTGCACATAAATAGTGCGGAATAGCCAATCTTCAAGATATTATAGCCATTCCATTTAAAGCGCCTCTTTGAAAGTTAAACCCGAATAAGTCAGCTGTCTCGAACTTGCCCCTTATTATTTGCATTTAGAATTAATAATACTCAAATCATGTTACTTTGCACGTAATTCGAACATTAGATTGTTTTCGTTATTCAAAGCAAAGAGCAATTAATGGTATAATTCCTAAAAAAGATATTATTTGTCATTACAACAACTATTAAATGGATATAGACCGCCGAATGTTACGACCCAATAAAATGTAAAGTATTTTATGATTTAGTTTTATCAAACGTAACAGTAATACAGAATAAGTAGGTATATTATAATTTAAAAGGTCTTGAATGTTTTTTTTTTTAATTGTTTTTATTATACATTCCCATAATAACTATTGTTCACGCGTCAGGAATTTGTGTATATATGTGTAGAAACAATATGAAATGGACTTGTTTATACTCTGTGTACTGTAGTATGCAACTGTATTAAATATGTATATAACAGTTTTTGTTTCCTTTGCACATACCTACATTATAAAGACACAAATCGGAACACAACAAATATGAATATATCAATTACTAACTACTCTTAGTACATCTTTTCTTTATTTTAAATAATATACTCTCTTTTTTTTATTTTACTAGCAATTTATAATAATTAGCTAATTTATAGCAACATTGCTGCACTAGTCTTCTTACAATTAAAAATATCTTTCAAAGACCTGGGGGTCGACCGCCTAACTCTCTCGCTTTCGATCGCTTTGAAGGCGAGGCCCTCGCCTCGCTTTCTAATATAATATCGAAATATAATATCGAATAATATCGAAAGCTATAGCCTATAGCTTTCGATATTGCTTTCATATTGCTTTCGAAATGACAAGATGACGCCTCCTCCTCGCCTCGCCTTCAAAGCGATCGAAAGCGAGAGAGTTAGGCGGTCGACCCCCAGGGGGACTAAAATTTTATTTCCAGACCACTCGAAATTAAAAGTGACATGATAAACACTATGTAATATTATAACTTCTACCCAGTACTGTACCCAGGTCTAAGGTTAATTAATTAACTTACGCAAAGGCCGTCATCGGATGGGTGATCAAAAAGTGTTACCTGGAGCCCCTGTGTGCTTCGGAAGGCACCTAAAGCCGTTCGTTGTTATCAACCACCAATCGGCACTGGGCCCGCGTTGTGGTTTATGGCCCGTTCTCCCTATGTATCCATAGGGATAGTAGAAAATAAAAAACGATGTAGTAGCGAGTTGGTGTGTTTTCTCAATAAATATAAGAAGTTTAGTGAGTTGTTTTAGTCCTGGGCACCCAGGAACCAGGGGAAGATTCTCCGGGACATAAAAAATGGTTTTGCGGGTGTCCATGGGCGGCGGTGATTACTTTCAATCAGGTGACCCGCCTGCTCGTTTGCCTCCTTCCTTTATAAAAAAAAAGGTTTCTGGAATAATATAAAAGTATTTTTTTTAAACCGTTCGTTGTGGAGCTCCTTGGGGAAGGCCTTTGTCCAGCAGTGGACGTCTTTTGGCTGAGATGATTATGATGATGATGATGATGAATTATTTTATGTGTACAATAATTTGTTACTAAATAATTGGTTAAAACTGTAAGTCCACAGTAAACATACTAATAAATAAATAAATAAAATAAGCTGGTGATGAATGTCACTTTGAAAGCAATTTATATTTAATTGCTAAATTAAAAATATATTGCTCAATTCTAAAGCGCATCAAAATGAAATGTGAGGCAGGGGCACAGAAGCGAGAGTATGCAGGGGATGAAAAGTACCGATTACTTTCGACGTCATTAAACCGTGGCACAGTGTGGTCTATTATTATAACTTTTTGTTATAGTTTGCTTTTTAATGACAGAGCATTTAGTACCTACAGTCAGCTTCAAAATTATCTGAGCGTTCAAACACAGCAATAATATCTGAACATTTGACAAAAATCAACCTTATCTCAAGACGTAGAAATTCATTTTTATTTGTTGTTTGAGAACAAATGACATTGAATGAAAGTACATCTTTCACGTATTGGGCTAAGAGTGAATTTTGTCAAACGTTCAGATATTTTTGGTAGGTTTGAACACTCAGATTATTTTGAAGCTGGCTGTACATGAATACAGACAAAATGCTCCGCGAGCGATTAATTTTCTATAATTAATTCAACAGGGATGTTAATGTCTCGAAGAGTTTATTTTTTATTTTAAACTTTTGCGATATTAGATTAAATGGCGGATTAATTGCCTGAAGCGTTAGAGTATCTAGTCCTATTCGTGAAAAGTACATTTTTCTCAGCTCCATTTTTTCTTTTATATAAATGTTGGAAGAATTTCTCTCTTCTTTAATGTAAAGCTCCTCAGCAAAAGCTGCCCAAGTAAACAAAACATTAGCCCTTCAATCAGTTTCCAAGTGGGCTGTTAATATTTCGTGCGTCGAGTTCGTTTTGATTGCTCTCACCCCTGCCTATTGCTAATTGTCGAATCGCATGGCGGCCGGCGTGTTTGACTTGGTGAAAACGTTTCCGAAAACAAGCTAGTTTTTCTTTACAAATTTGGTAAGTTTGGTGAAAGTTTTGAGACTTGACACTAATGTGATTTCGATGCCAGATTAGCACTATTTTTAATTTATTTGACGCTCAAATGGTCGGTGAACTTTGTGCCTAAATATGTACAAATACTTGCTTTTAGAATAAGGTTGTGTTCCTAAAATATAACAATGAAAGCTGCTTGAAGCTATCATTATAAGTGGGCAAACTATCTAGTTATTTTTCATGGGTAAGTGACCACGAAAAAATAGAGAAAGACCTACAAAAGTTTTTGATCGACAAGTGGTCTGAGAGGGCACAGACCAGGAAGATTGGTTGTGTCGAAAACCAGGGCCGTCTTTAACCTATTACGGATAATGGGACCCTTATGCTACGCTAGATATTAGTAAAATAGGCAAAAGGAGTAGATAAGCAAAACTCTAGATTTATTCAACTAGTATTTTTATTTATTTGCAGCCAGATAGAGTAGCCAGTGTTAGGCCCCTGGTTTATTTGAATTAAAAAGCAAAAAAAGTCAATAAGTTAGTAATTCTTGTTTCGCAAAATAAATAATATTTATCGGTAATATCTGGCAGGAACAAGGGGGCCCTATCGACAAGGGGCCCTGGGCACTTGCCCAGAGTGCTCAATGGTAATGAAGGGCCTGTCGAAAACCAACAAAAGCCACTATGGATCGCTGTGCCAGCGTATTAAGTAAGTACAGTGACCATAGACCCGCCCGGTATCTAAAGGGTCGAAACTAGAGTAGATCCTTAAAAGTTGTTTCAATCTGTTTGATCAAGTCGTTGTCTCTACTCTCTTCCGATGAGTTTATACGTTGGTAGAGACTAAAGACCCTTTTGATATAAGTAAATTACACGAAACATTATTTCTGAATTGTGCTTCATCCCGCCCAGTTCACGCCGCAGAGACAAAAACAGTTTCCATTATTACAGTTTAATGAAGAGAAAAGCCATTAGGTCTGCTTGATTAAACCGTCGCCGACGGAGCAATGGTTGGCTCTTTATGTTCGAATCTTAGGGCGTCTTCTGACGAGTGCCCAGTAGGTAATGCCTGTTTTATTTGCTATTCGATCGCCATGAACGAGGTAAGTTAATTTTTTGCCATACACCAGGGTGCCAGGATACATTTTAACTCTCGTCGTATGACACCACGAGGCGCAGCTTTAATTTAATTGAAAAATCTCTTTCTCGTTAACGTGATCTAATGGTGCTAAAGACTAAAATCAGTTGCTGACCCCTACATTTTAATGAATAAAGGAAAAATGTCGATCACTGGTTCCTGTCGAGCACCGGTGTTGTTGTTTAATTTTTAATTTGATTAAGTTTTAAGTTTATTGTTTCTGTTTTTTTTTTTTCTTTACTTGGATAAATTGCCCCTTAAACTTAATTAGTGCACAACGGGGTCGGCTACATTTGTATGATCACGTTAATTTCCAATCATCATCATCATCACCGTCATCATCATCATCATCAGCTCATTTTATGTCCCCACTGCTGGGGCACGAGCCTTCCCTATGGATGGATAGGGAGAACGGGCCATAAACCGCCACGCGGGCTCAGTGCGGATTAGTGGTTGTTAACGACTGCTAATGCAGCCGGGATCAACGGCTTTACGTGCCTTCCGAAGCACAGAGGAGCTCGAGATTATAAATTTTTGGTCACCCATCCGATGATCGGCCTTTGCGAAAGTTGCTTAACCTCAGCACTCGCAGACCGGGCGCGTTAACCTCTGCGCCATCGAGCTCCTCAATAATTTCCAATGTTGTGTTTAATACTATGTAAATGTAGTTGTTTGTTGTGCCTTAAATAAATAAAAAATAGCTAAATAAACTCGTACAGGTACTATTGTACATTTAACGTATTTAAATCCGTTAAGGCGTTTTTGATAAGCTTTTAGCGGTACCTAGTAGTAGTAGTAGTAGAAAACGTAGTATCGTTTTAATACAAAGGACAACCAGCTCAGCGAAAACTACATGCGTGCAAGCTGCAAGCGGCGCTGCACACTTAAAATGCTTCGCTGTACGACCCGCTGGTAATTACGGTTAAGAAGGTGAATGTTCTATATTCAAGTACGATATTCTACCGTCTTAAAGAATACCTACTCACCTCTGCAGCGCCTGCCAGCCATCCCAAGCGCCGCAGCCCGCGGGCCTAATCGCTCCGCCACGATTCTGATTACGCGTGATTGTTGTATCAATCATTTCCCCTATCAAATTATTCGGTGGCCCGTAATTCTATCGTCTCGCTCGTAATGGCCGCGACTCGGCGGAAACATTCGGCCGCACTTAGTCTCGGTTTGTTACTCGATGGATTGTAATTCATATGCTATTACCGATGAAATTAGAAATAAATTGTTCTTAGTGGTACTGGTGTGTCTCTAGTTTCTCTTTGGTGCGGTCTCGCTCACAGGGTTCTGTTATCTAACGGTTACTTTAATTATTTTTATATATTACATTACACACCGAAATTAAAGTGTTTTATGTATGGTAAAAAAATATTTATGAGAAAACACACTAGGTATGAAAATGGCGTTCGTTGATGTCTTTTCAAAGATAATGAATGTAAGGGTCTCGTAGATTTTTTCCACTATTTATTTATTCTATGCATATATTGTTAGGTCTATAAACTTCTTTTTGAAAAATGTCTACTTACTAATACATTTAGTTTAATAGGTAATAGGTAATGTTGTATTTGCAAGGCACCACATTCTAAAATATGTGTAGGTATGGTACACAGACAATACACCTTAGCTAGCATGGACCCAAGTATCATTGCAATAATTTATCTGCTAAGTGTTCTAACGTTATAATCAAAAACCAATTGTAGTCAGAACACGTTTTGACTAGGTAAACTAATAATACGCACGAGTATAGTTGAGCAGGTGGTTGTAAAGTCAAATCTATTTTTTAAACAAGGGTAAATGCGCGCCCGTGCAAACCAACGGACTTGGGGTGACCCGTGGATTATGTTATGTAGGACTCTCCCCGTCAAATCAAACCTAACAGAACCTGTCAAAGTCGATACTTTTGACCGGCTATCATATTAGGAACCAAAGTTCTGCTTTTCAGTTTTGCTTACACAAAAACGGACTTATTTTATTAGATGTTAAGTGGAAATGGAGTCCAGACGCGAAGACAACTGGTGCAGGGTGAAAAGAACGCAGCATCAGTTACCTGCACTCTGCCGGCCCACAAGGTGCCTCTTCACGTCTCGTTTGAAGGACCCCATATCAGAAGACGGAAAAACGTGTGCTGGTAGACTATTCCACTTTTGTAGGTGCGACAAAGAAACGGGTCACCAAATTTCTTTGTGCACGATGGAATATATGGATTATATGGATGAAATAAAATTAGTGTAAACTTGATTAGGCAAGTATTTTTTATTAACATATTAATGTAACTTTATAGCTATTAATTGTTTTTTGTGCTATAAAATTGTTAAAGTCAATCTATTTTGATAACCCTACCAAGTGGAAGTAGGTATGCAAATTCGCGGTATTCGCCTCAACAGCTAAACGGTGCTTGGAACGTGGAATCGGTTGTAATAGAACAAAACGTTTTTACATATTGCCGCGGCGCGCGGCGTGTTACGTGGTGTAAATAATGTGTTTGGGTTAATTAAGTGGAATTTATGGCATGAAACGGTATTGATATTTAGGTAAACTGCGGTGAAATCGTTACTATATTTAATACAATATATATTGTGGATAATAGCCCCTGATTCCCTGATAATGATTCCCTGTGTGGTGCCGGGGATAGAGAATTGCACCACACCCCATTTCTTCCCGTGGGTGTCGTAAAAGTAAGACAATGCTTAACTAGAAGTACCTAACCATTTAAGTACTTCAAAGTATGTTTACAATTAAATCATAATCAACTTTGATAGATAATTTAAAAACTAGATTTCATATCCCTGAGAACAGCCAAGTGTTCTCACTTACCCGCTTTAATTACAGACAATTATTACAAGTTGACTTATTAAATCTCTCCCTATCAGTAGAAAAAAAGCGTTATTAATCATAGATAAACAGCTCTAATTAACAAGTAGAGGCAAGAGCCAACATTTTCGTAACGAATTTGTGTTAGATAATGTGGCAGTTGTCTAATTTAATTGGCAACACGCCGGTTCCCATAGGTCGGGAAGTCACCCTCGCAACGCGGACTATTAGGCTGCGTTTACACTAGAACTGTGCGAGGTAGCTTAGCGGTGGACGACGAATGATTCCATGTATATATTTATTTAGCTGACCCGGCGGACTTAGTACCGCTTATTTGACAGTTTCTATGACAAAAAAAAAACAAATCGTGAAATAGTTTACGCGTGAAAGGGTATCACACAAACAAACAAACAAACAACTCACTTTTTTAATAATAAGTCTTTGATTATACTCTTGGGAATATTTGTACAAAATTTCATGATGATCGGTTGAATAGTATACCTACCTACGCGTGAAAGCGTAAAACCGGGTCTCCTGCGACACTGTTTTGTGTTTTGTGTTTAGGCGCAGGAAACACGCCTTGACAAATAACAAACAAACAAACAAACAAACTCACTTTCGCATATTAAGTTAGGTTACTACTTATTAGTTAGGATAGTTAGGGTATAAACTCTGATTTAGACACACATCTGCTTATAACGTACCTACACCACTATTGTAACCCTGTAAAGGCCAACCCAATCCTATCTAAACTACTCGGAGAATCAAGTAAGCAGCGGGCGAACGCTTGTGCACAAGCGTTCGCCCGCACTCTACTAGATTCACATGTGATGCCATTCTCTCTAGAAACCTTCTGACGTTGTTTTGATCGTGATCAAGCAGTGTGGCTTGAGGAACCCTTTAAGTTTCTCGCCGCTCGCCAATAAGGTCACATTAATCAACTGCAAATATTTTGAGGATAAATTCAACAACATGTATACACTATTTTTATGAAAAAACCTTAAATTTTTATACGCTAGTTTTCAAGAAAAACGCCCAACGACATTTCGATTAAAAAGAAAAATAAAGCACTTTCGGTAGTTTCAATTCATAGGAGCCGAAACAGAGAGGCCGCAATGCCTTCACCGCTTACACCGTGCACCTAATTTCATTCAAAAGAGCCGACAGAGAGGCCGCTCTTAAAAATATTACAATTTTTGTGTCAGGAAAAGTAAAAAGAAAACTAGCCTGAATTTTTTTTAAATGCCTTATTTCTCTGATATACCTACTTAATTAGATGTTTTGTCAAAATATTTGCAGTTGATCAAAAGTGACGTTATATTTGACAACCAAGTGACAAAAAACATCAAATGTTGCACAGCTTTGAACATTTTGTTGACCCGGCGGACTTCGTGTTTCCATGACAACAAAACAACCAAATAATTTTGTATTGGAAAATTAAATTATCGTTTTTAGTATTTTCCGTAACTTACTTATTATTTATGTTACTCACCGTTTAAACCTTGCCTGAACTTCCACTAATATTTTAAAATCAAAATTAGCCAAATCGGTCCAGCCATTCTCGAGTTTTAGCGAGACTAACGAACAGCATTTGATTTTTATACATAGATGTAACATCAAATACAGCTATCGTAATAGAAAATTTCCTAATAAAATATTGAAGTTAAGTAGCTTGAATTATAATTAAATTATATTATACTAATAGGGTTACTTTGACTCGCCTATTTTACTATTTGAATTGACTCGCTTCGTCAAAATGTAGCTATTATCCTAGCTTAGCTACCCTCGCACACCTGGCACCCAGTGCAAGATTTAATTGACATTCGAACACGTTACGAAAACGAAAATTTGAGCAGCGCCTCTTAGTGACAACGAGCATAGTTAAAAAGTATCCCGGTACCCTGGTGCATAGCTGTATTTGTTTTAAATTTAAATTTTTTCTTGACTTTTTTATTTTTTTGACATTATAATTGATTTGCTATTTATTGTTCCATTAGATATTATTGATATATATATATTTTTTTGTGTTAGATTAAGTTTATGTGGATTGCTGTTTTTTGTGAACTTTGTAATGAATTAACTTGTTTTGCGTTTTGGACATGTCTGTATTGTATTACAAGTGCTTTTTGGAAATAAATAAATAAATAGCAAACAATTAATTCATTCCAAATCTCCACCTTGAGTCTAACGCGATCGTGACAAACAGGAGTGAGGAGTAAGAAGTGAATGGCTCCTTTGGCTTACAGAGTAAGAATAGATAGTTTTGATTGATTTGGACAGAGCCACGAAAGCATTGGTGTTAGTGCACCTGACCCGGTGTGTCATGGCGTGCGGGTCGAATCCCGCTCGTGGAATTTTTTCAACACCGTCTTTTTTCAAACCAGAAGAGTTAAAATTTCACCATACAAGTTCTCGTTTTTGTTAACGGATCACGTTAACAAAAACGAGAATGAAAACATGTCAAATGAAACTGGCACTAGGCACCGTGGTGGAATCGCACCCTTGCAGCAGTTCCGACTGGCAGTGCTCGGCTGTAATTAGAGGTGTGCGCGGCGCGGTAAACGCCGTAATCACGCCATACGACAG
The DNA here is from genome assembly GCA_963082485.1 of Eudonia mercurella. Classification (NCBI taxonomy): domain Eukaryota; kingdom Metazoa; phylum Arthropoda; class Insecta; order Lepidoptera; family Crambidae; genus Eudonia; species Eudonia mercurella. The sequence goes on along the minus strand of OY720025.1, from coordinate 16,285,040 downwards.
CTGTGCGCACTTGTGGTGTGCATTGAATCGATTCGTTTTATAAAAAAGCACCGCTTTTTGACTTTGGGCACTTCGAAGTAGGTACCTACAATCAATGGATGAGCTCCGTGGTTCCGAGGGCGTCAGAATATAAACTCTTTTAAACTCTCGCTTTCCACTTTTCAATCTTAAACATGGATTTAGCAAGGTGTGTAATACAAACTACTTTTAAAGGTATCGGTAGACATACTTACCTTATACCTTTATAAATTGTATGCCTATATTGTTTCGCTGGATGCGAGCAGCACAAAACCGGTCGTTGTGGAGATCCTTGGGGGAGGCCTTTGTCCAGCAGTGGACCTCTTTTGGCTGAGATGATGATGATGATGATGATTGTTTGAATTGAAAAGTTTAATTGTCATAAGATAAGATATATAAGATATACATACATACATAAGATAACCTATACATTTTGGTATCCTATAGAAACTTGAAAGCTCAAATGTGTAAATATTTTTCATATTTGAGCCAATAAGACAACCAAAACAGCGATCTTGGAGAAAATTGATGTAATTTTTTAAATTTTTATTCATCTTTGTTATGTCAATCGTGTACTTACCTTAAATCTCTTTGGGTAAGTAGTAAATATTTTATCTTACTTTTTTCATGGTTCAGAAGGCTTGCCATCGTAAGATTTCAGTTGTAAAATCATATTATACATGTCCTCGCTCGGGCGGTAATAACTCTACAATGTTAACTTCGTAGTTGATTACTCGATCAAAAGAAGAACTGCACTAAAAGACGCCATGTCGTCTGTCTGTATCAGAAAATGAGGTAGAAACTCTTACGAGACTTCATATCAAATGAACTCTACCAAAATAGTAAGTGAAATTGGTATGTCCTAAAGCTCGTCTGCGTGAATACCAGACACAAGTTTAATTGTTATCGGCCGGTGGCCGGTCGCTCGACACACAAGGGGTTATAAGAAAGCGGTAAGGTAAGTTTTTTTACTTTTGAACAATAATTTTACTTCCTTTACCATGTAACGGAGGTAACTACTATAGTTCCAATGACCAATGACCATATAGTTCAAATTACCATAGATAATGTAAAAAAAAAAACAAAATGTTGAAATAGTTTTAAGGTTTTTAACAGTTTTTTTTAAATACTAAAAGGAGGCAAACGAGCAGGCGGGTCACCTGATAGAAAGTAATCGCCGCCGCCCATGGACACCCGCAATACCAAAGTAATCGCAGATGCGTTGCCGGCCTTGAGGAAGGAGTTGGATCTTGAGGAGGAAGTAGGAATTGGGAGGGGGGAGGAGTGAGAGATGGGCCTCCGGTACTTTCACTCACTGGACGAAACATAACAGCAACGAGTGCCATTGTTTCACGCCGATATTTTGTGAGAGTGTGATATTACGCCAGGTGAGCCGGCCCATTTCGTGCTGCAACGCAGCGTGACTCTACCACTCAGAGAGTCAATGTTTGCATAGATAGATAGTTAGTTATGTTTACATCGCTGCAGTTAACTTTAAATACTTAAGTTAATACTCATTCCGCTGATATGCTCGTAGAGCGCAGACGGCGAAGTTTGAACATGTAAAGAACATAAGCATATTAATTTCTCGTTTGGCCGTAACCACCGTGCTTGTGCGACGATCGAGTTATTACCCGCAATTATGCCTCTAAGTCGCGGTAATTACGTCGCTTCTATGTAAATTGAAAAAGTTTCCTATCGATATCGCCGGCGAACAGCCGTAAATTACACCTTCCTTCACATTTCGTCAGGACCCAGATCCGTATCGGATTTATTCAACAGTTATTACTATTTGAACTTTTAATAATGAGTCGACGTACCTACTACCGACGACCGTCGGATTCCGTGTCGATTTCACAACGTAATGACTTGCTGTAAGTGTAATTTAAAAACTTACAAAGTGATTACAATGTGCCGTGATTTATAAAGTTATAGTTGCGACGAATGCCAACACTTTACCTACCGCAGAAACTATATATGCCTATTCCGAGTTTTAGCGGTAGGTATTTCGTTACAACTCCTTGTATAGATTGCCCTTGTGTACATTGAAGTTATTAGATTTGTATTCCTTTTATAAGATACTAGCGGCCCGTCCCTGCTTCGCACGGGTGGATTTTTTACTATAGCCTATGTTACTCAGCGCTAATGTAGCATTCTAATGGTGAAAGAATTTTTTAAATCGGTCCAGTAGTTTTTGAGTTTATTCGTTGCAAATATACATACATACAAAAATACAAAGGTTTCATCTTTATAATATTAGTATAGATTAATCTTCGCAATTAGTAATTGCGACTTCAGTTCATGCAATCAATGGTATTTATACATGTTGCGTACAAGCAAAAAGCATAATTTATATGACAGGATAATAGCGTTTACAACCGTCATGGTATACGTCTCAATGGAAGAATTATTGCCGACTTGTGTAATTTATTTGATAGAGTGCAATCAGCCCAGTTTTTAAAAAGACCATCGGCGCACTCTTAAAGTCGAGGAGCGTTTTAACTTTTTGTAAAGTGCAACACTTTCCCAGCGAGTGCCCTCCACAATGCTACTGCGTTTAGACAAATGAACGGCACCCCTGCGGCACACGCCACCGCGGTTCCGCGCGACGCGGATCCGGGAATATAGTAACAACTACTGGAAGGGCCATTGGAACTATCAGCCAAATGTAATGTGGAAATAAAAGAATTTGAGGATATTTAAAACAAATCAAATTAAAATAAAAGGTTAGTATGACAAGCAAACTAAAAAGTAAACTAGGTATAAAGTAAATTAAGAACAATAGACGGTCTTGATTGTTAATAAATGCAAAATAAAGTCGACCACATCAACCTAGGTTTCAAATACTTCTAATTTTAATTTTAGTGTACTAACACAAATAAACGACATGTTAACGATACCGGAAATTTGTGTGACAAATTTTAACTCTCTTTGTATTCCACAAGTGGGCGCTGCTTCAATGTCATACAAATTTTCATACGAATACGAATAGTAAACAAATCTCTCACTAGGCACGATTTGCCAATCGATCATGTTAACGAAAAAAGAATTTGTTTGGCGTTGTAGCAGCTCTTGGGAACAAAAAAAGAACAGTAAAAATTCATCGGTGTTATTTAATAATTGACGTTATTCTACGTCTAGGCTGCGTTAACATAATAGGAAATATCAAATGATTCTTATCTTATATATTATTTTTATTGATTTACTTACGAAAAAGTTCGGAATCCGAAATAACTATTTATGCTTGCGTGTTACCTAAGCTGAAAACGTTTTTAACTCCTGTATGTACTAGTAAACCACTCTTCTGTATAATGCAACGCAAAAGAGTAAAATCTTAATTTTTTATGTCATATGCCGTCGAGAAAAGTTTAATAATTTTTTAACAACCATAATAAAAAAAACTTAATATTGAAAATGTTACATTAACCGAGACATCTAGAGGAGACACACTCTTTGTCAACTATAATACACGTAGAACCACAAAATGGCGGAACTCGTAGGACACAATAAATCAATTGGAGTGGGTGGTTGACTTTTCACTCAAATGTGTGGTTAATTGTAACCGAAAATGACTGTTGATCGAGCCGCACTTAATTTGAGTGGTGCTTACGTAGTACCGTGGGGCTGGGGCTGGGGTGGGGGTAATGGACCGGTTGCCTTCGTGATTATTCGATATTTGTACTAATTTCGTACACCGGAACCGGTTAGGCCATTAAATTTATATTATTATTGTTGTGTAGTTTTATGGTTTTAGCTTGTAAAGCGAAATGGTTAGTGTCTTTCACACGATAACTTTGGTTTTAAAATGTAACTAATTATATACGTTATAAATATTGTTAAGATTTAATAAAAACTCTTATTGGTGACAACTTTTTTAAACAAAACCTTATAATGTTTTTCGAATAAAATTTAATTTTAAAATTGTATACAACAATGCTCTTTAATCAGAGTGCGTAGTGTGAGTAACATCCAGTTCGATCACGTTAATGCTGACGCTGACAAGAATTTGTATGTCAAAATGTCAACTCTTCTCGTTTTTCACCAGGAGGTTACTGCTTCAATGCCATAAAAATTCTTTAACGTGATTAATTGGCAAATAAAACTCGAGTAGGCATTCTGGTACATAACATACACACATAAAGGATCCGTGAACAAAGCGTTTGACTGACTGTATTGGAGAGCAATTAATTCAGTGTTGTTCTTCAGGCCAGTAGATGTCGAGTATCTTCTTGAGCCGATCGTGCAGCTCGGATCCGTTCTGCGGCTGCTTGCCCATCAGAAAAACATAGTTGTCGCTATAGTCCATCATGCCCAGGTACTGGCTCTCGATTATCTTCAGCTGCAATGGGTAGCGGTGGAAATCTGCATCTGCGTTTTATAATATTTTAGGAAACACAATTTGATGAGCATTTATCCGTTTTGGTAAGCGTTTCGAATTTTATAGGTAGTAGAATTGATACATTTTTGGTAGGCGTTTTAACACAAGCCATAAATAAATATTAGATAACATCACATACAGTGCTCTGACTTCAAATATAGTAGCTTAAGCACTTGCGTTATTAAGATCAGGAACAACGACGGTACCACAACCACCCAGGCTCGAGAAAATATAGAAAAAGTTAGTTTTCTACTTTAACCCGACCGAGAATCGAACCCGGGACCTCGGAGATGACAACACCAGAAATCTGCATGTGAGCCACTCGACCACGGAGGCCGTCATTACTTACACCTATTATTTCATTCCTATTAACCTTTGGGGTCTCTTGTTTGGTCCTTCGAGCCGGATGAAACAGTTATTATGGCAAGTTTAAACCAACTTGCGAATGTTTAACTACAAATTCTAAGTTAATTCAATAAGTAGATGAATATATTGTACTAACCGGTAGGCGGTGGTACCAGCAGGGTCATGTAGGAGCCGTCGCCTTCGAGTCGCTCGAGGTAGGAGTCCAGTGTGGGGTCGTTACCGGCGTTGCACGGGAATCGCATCTTCAGCGTGATGCTGTCCCACTTCACGTTCTCCAAGTACTTGCCGATGCACTCCGATAACTCCTTGCGTTCCTGGGTGCAATAATAAGGGTAAGATTTTAACCGCCTTTGTGGTCAAATGATTAAATCACCGGATACCTAGAAGTCCCAGAGATTCCGGTTCGATAAATATTCGGATCATGTTATGCTCGGTTTGGTGGAAATGCTTGCTTTAAGTCTGCCAGATAGAAGAAGTTTTTTTGTTGTTTTTTTCTGTTTATTATAGCTAAACAGTTTTAAGATATCTATCCCAATTCCCAAGTAATATAAAACTGACATTTACATTATGCATTACGCTGCTTGTGCAAGTAAAGTACTTGATTTGATACATAGTTTTAGAAACTACTAAGAAGTAGTTTAGTTTAGACTTTTAAGAATACTTCCTAGATAATTATTATCATTTCATTGTGTACAATAATGTTCTTCATATATATAAAAAAGTGCTAGTAAAACGTTTACAATCGTTTCTTAGTGGTCTGGTTTTGACATTTGGACTTTCCTATGGATGGATAGGGAATACGAGCTATAAACCACCACGCGGGCCCAGTGCGGATTGGTGGTTGTTAACGACTGCTAATGCAGCCGGGACCAACGGCTTTACGTGCCTTCCGAAGCACGGTGGAGCTCGAGATAATAAATTTTTGTCACCCATCCGGTGACCGGCCTTTGCGAAAGTTGCTTAACCTCAGCACTCGCAGACCGGGACCGGGCGCGTTAACCACTACGCCATCGAGCTAAATTTGGACTACTTAAGCGAAAAATGTTAGATTCAATTTAAAATAGCAGAATCAAAGTCCTGTCCGGTACAACAAATTTGCCCTCATGAACATTCGACACAGCTGATATTTAGCTGTGCATTTCAATAGCTGATTAACTGAACTTAACACTAGCTGCTTGTTGCTCCTCAGTGCTGTAATGCAGCAGGTGCCAGGTGCTGATGGTATGACTGTTTCCGAAGGTCAGCCCTGCGTGTTCTCCTGGCTTTTTATTAATTTTTATTAATTGATATAATTAAACACTAGCTGCTTCTACATGGTCGTCGACTAGAGTGAACTCCACGCAGTGCACTTCGCCGGTGCCGTTGACTTTCTCGGTGCTGTAATGCAGCAGGTGCCGACAGCCTGGCCATCCTCAAAGGCCAACCCTTGAACACTAACTTCTTTTACCTGGTCATCGACTAACATAAACTCCACGCAGTCCAGGCAGCTAAACCGGTTAGTGTCGTTGGCTTTTTCGATGCTGTAGTGCAGTAGCTGGTGCCACGTGCCGATAGCCTGGCTTTCCTCGAAGGTCAGCCCTTGCGTGTAATCCTGGCAGGGGGTCTTGATGCCGTGCGGCTTCGGCGACGCCAGCGCGAATGTGCACAGAGTAACTGTTTATAATGTAAAAGCTGTATCAGTCTATACTTTGGATCCATAAATGCAGGGTCGCCCTTTAGGTTCCAGTTTACGCGTTTAGATAAGTAAATTGAAAAAATTTACCTTATAATTTGTTTGGAAAATTATTTAAAAATGTCCCGATGCTGGAAATGCCTTCCCACGAGAACAATAGCAAATGGGGAACTCAGCTATAGCTCACCACGCTACAGGCCTAATGTGGATTGATGGGTAATAACGACTGCAACCAAGAGAGCATTTAAAGATATTTTTATATGGTCACTTATCCAGAGACTAGTTTGCAAGTAGCTAGATAAAAAAAAGAGTCAGCAGTTTGTTTTTACAAAGTGAGAAAAGCGCTAAGCTTTAATCAGTTAATAATCCGTAAATAATAAAAACCAGACTTACCGAATAAGATTATCAGAGGACCTGGCATGTTGAAGACCGCTGCGATGACCGCTCCACTAATGAAATAAATGACTTGATTGCATTCAGGATTACGGTTTTAAATGATGACCGCTGATCTAAATTTGGATATGGCATTTTTTATAAGCATGGCGAAGGGAAAGTGCCTTTGACTTTCATCTTACTTAACGATGAGTGTCGATAGGCCTAACATAGAAGCGCATTTCGCCTAAAATTAATAACTGGCTGTCTTAACTTAAGTTGTCGGAACACAACAATGTTGCTGCTATGGCGACAGATTTGAATAGGTAATAGTTGATAGCTAGCGAGGTCTTGTACTAACTAAATGACAGAGGCCCTTGAACTTCCCTGTAATCTATACATATAATAAGAACGTAGGGATAAAAAAATCTGTAATTGCAAGATATAAAAAAAAAATTACACAGGGTGCCTTAAAATCACTTACGGAAGACGATAGAATAGTTTAAAAAGAAATTGTTTGTTTGTATGTTTGTTTGTTTGTTTGTGTGTTTGTTTGTTTGTTTGTTTGTTTGTTTGTTTGTTTGTTTGTTTGTTTGTTTGTTTGTTTGTTTGTTTGTTTGTTTGTTTGTTTGTTTGTTTGTTTGTTTGTTTGTTTGAAAACGATAAACTCGAGAACTACTGAACGGATTTTGATCCGGTTTTTACCAAAATGCTAAGAAAATTCCGGAGAATAAGATAGGCTACATAAATACTCGAAAATAGTTAATTTTTTATTTGGTCTAAACCGGGCTTTAATCTTTGGTTGGGGAGTTCTTGGCGGTAAAGTGAAGAGTCATGTCTGCGGTTTTGTTTTATTTTCTAAAATTTGTGTTATGTCGAATATTACTGTGAAATAATGGTGGATTATTAACCGTTAAGTGTTCGTGAGTGTACATTAGTGTTGGCAAATGAAACAAAACAGTGCAACGTCACTTTTCAAATTCTCTCAAGAAGTCCGCCCGAGGACTTAGTACAGCCCCACGTCTTTACTGAGATACTCGAGGGGTTGGGGGTTATATCATTTCTCACTTCTCATTTCTATTATCATTCATCATCATCATACAGAAAAGAAATATTGTTTATTTATGTATTACTTGTTAGAAAAATTACTTTGACACTGGCTAAATGTGCTAATCGCACGTAGCCATCAACAAAAGGAAAAAAAAAATCTTTGGTTGTTTGGCAACTGTTGTTTTTTTTTTTTTGGCATCTGAGGCTCTGGCTCTCTATTGCTATCGTCGCTCTGGGTTCTTTGCCCTTTTGAGCCTGTCATTGATAGTTGTTGCCATGAGAATACCGATTTTGATGCGGTTATCACCAAAATGCTTAGAAAATTTCGGAGAATAACATACAAACCGAAAAATGATAAACAAATTTTGATATAGGTACGTATTTACGCGACCAACTGTTAGATAGGTTCGTTGAGTTATTATTTTAGAAAAGTTTTGTTACTCTCTAAGGTTACCTACCCTTTATAAATCTGTAAGGCACCTAAGCGAACATTAGCACCGCAGTAGTAAAGCGACGGAAAATAAAAACAAGCTCGAAATCACGCACATTATTAAACTTGGCTGTACATACACCTTTTGTTTCATTTCTCAAAATAACCAATAATAATATGTCTATACCAATAATATATATCTATAACCAATAATAATAAATCGCGCCTGCGCGCGGCGCTTATTCCAGTTTTCTAATACACAGAAATGTTAAAAGTTAAAACATTACCTGTATTTGGCGGTATAAACCTCTGTATCGTTGCCCAAAATTATGTCTCTCTTTTTACCATTGAAAATGGTTATCAGATGCAAATCGCCTGAGACGTATTTTTGGCCATAGCTCCGAGGATTTTGGGAGAATCGAGATAAAATTAGTACCAAGAGTTGAGGAATTTGTCGACACACATGTGAAGCGTTTGAATTTTGAAAATGGCCTGGAAACTTTTTTGGAATTTTGAAAAATGTTAAAAAAATAGGGATTTTTGGTGGGTGTTTGTATACTAAATTGTAAATATTTAAAATAAAACCGACTTAAGAAAAAATGAAAAAAAGGGCCTAGGGTATTAGTTTAGCTACAAAATGGCAAAAAAAATTGGAAATCGGTTAATAATTGGGACCTGTAGGTGGTTTCCGTATATAAAAAGTGATGTAGCTTCTTTGATTATTGACCGATCGTCATGGTAATGGTGTTAAAAGATGCGGATGCAGGCGAGAAGTGCATTCAAGTTGGAATTTTGAAAATCGGTTAATAAATAAAAAAATAAAAAATATATAAAATATAATAATTAACTTGTAAGTAATGTGTTATTTTAAATAAAATGTTTTTTTTTCGTAAATTGCTGTAATCATGTTCAATGCTCCGATTCTTGCGGGGACTGCGAAATTTGTGAATTTTTTAGTTATGCAGAAATGTTACTCATTAAATTTGGCTGTATAAAACTTTGTATCATTGCCCAAAATCATGTCTCTATTTTAAATATTGCACATAGAAGATATCTTGAATTAAATAACTTGGCTGTATAAACCTTTGGGTCGTTGCCCGAAATACTTAATGTTATTTTTTTAAATCTATTTGGCGAAAAAACGCGGAAGAGGAAAATTATTTAAAGTAAAGTTGTCTTGGCGGGAGAGTGACGAATCATGACTGCGGTTTTGTTTTATTTTCTAAAATTTGTGTTATGTCGAATATTAATGTGAAATAATCAGTTGCTGAGCAACCGATTTGAGCCTTAGATTGTTCTGAGACTTGAATACCACAGACCAAATCTATCTATACATATAATAAAGCTAAAGAGGGTCTAAAGTCTGTACATGGAAGATATTCGGAAAAAAGTTGGCTGGGGATACTTAGAATCGATAACAGAACACGTTCCAACAGTTTTTAGAATTTTTGTCTGTTTGTCTGTTTATCTGTTTGTTTGTTTATTTGACCGCGCATCACGTGAAAATGGCTAAACAGATTTATATAAAACTTTACACATAGACAGACCATGACCCGGACTAGGATATAGGATACTTTTTATACCGGTAATAGGTTCTGTGGGATAGTGTAGTCATCGCAAACGAAATCGCGGGCGACAACTAGTTATTCAATAAAGAAATAAATACGAGTAACTTCTAACTTGCACGCTATTTATTTTAATTTAGGTAGCGCCAAAATGGTTGCATCTGTGCAGAATGTCGGTGGTAGAGTAGTGACACTAGTGTTCCACAGGAACCAATTACCGCCATTTTATCCCTGTAATTATAAAAAAAATATTAGTCGCTACTGATTTATTCTTGAGCAACAATTGAATACAGACCACCCGTTTCCTCACTGTCTCCCGTAAAATTACAATGGAAATCTATGCTTTTTTTTGGCGACAAAACTGTGTCGAATACTGGGCTTAAAGTGTCAAACACTGGTGCTAGGCGCTACAGTTTTTATATAAATAGGTATAGGTCGCGCCAAACTCCTAGTCCCCTCTGAAGTTGCTTCGTTACGCAGCTGTACAGTCAGGCCCTACAGCTCGTCCCCGCCTTCGCCCTACTAACGCCTATTTTTTACTACTGCGACGCGAATCGCGCCAAACTATGTCATTCTTCATTTTAGTTAACTGTTTGTTATTACGATTGAGATTTTGACAATAACTGAATAGTTCCCCTGTGTGGTGGGTGTCGTAAAAGTCGACTAAGGGACCATTCCGGAGAATGGGCAGCAGCATCTCTCTGAGGTTACTCTTAATCAACTGCGATTGCCAATCCGCCTGCCAAGCGTGGCGATTACGGCAAATACCCCTCATGGAGATCCGTGGGGGAGGCCTTTGTCCAGCAGTGGACGTCTTTTGGCTGAGATGATGATGATGATGATGAACAGTTCCGTACAATACTGCACATTCGTTCACACAATAGCAGATCCAAAGTTACATTTTATCATAACTCTCAGTGATTGCCTTGGAGTGGAGAATGAGTGCACCAAACAAAATAAAGTGATTCATCCTGTCGCCTTTGCGAATTGCTCGACATTCGCAGAGGTGACAGGATGAGACACTTTATTGAGAGCATTCTTACCCGAGTATTTGTAAACGAGCAATCGCCGGCGAGCAACAAATTCGGGTGCCCTTCGGTTCGCCTAAAATTTTTAGTCCTAATAGTACATTGCCAAACCGTATTGGCCTAAACTTAAAACGAACAATTATTGTTTCGCCTAACAATTGTTTTGACACCATTATAATTTGGTCTAAGAATTTAGCCCTAATTTAGAAGATTTTAAGAAAGCCCTACTTTTAGGATCTACAATGTGAAATACCCTAAAATATATTGGCATAACATTATTTTGGCATTACGACGATTTCGCTTAATATATAAAAGCTCTAATTTTAGCATATCTAATATTCTCTCTGATCTCCTTTCGATCGCTCATGTGATCGGACGTGTTCAATAATTAATGTAATAAAATAAATAATAAATTGCAAAATTGTGACCTAGCTCTACATAAGACGGAAGTAACTTATCTCTGTCACTCAGTTTAATGTTAAGAGTGTGTGTATTTTGCTCGAACTTATAATGTTTGCTAAATTTAACTTTAACGAAAAATGGAAGGCAGTCCCTTTAACCGGAGCGCGCTTACGCGCCACTGCCCGCCACCCCCCTGGAGCTGCAAACCTGGATGCTGACTATTGAACAATGCCTCAATGAAGTGTGCACTATCGCATCGGAAGGAAAACTGAACTCGGACCAGAAAATCAGGATTCATAACTTATGCCGGAAAGTTAACTACGAAACATCACAGATGGCCGTGCTGTATCAATCGCTCAAACTGAAAGCCATTCAAGCCCATACTTCAATTAATGTCTTTAAAGAAAATCAAGACGTTTCGCAGCGACTTCAAGACCTTAAACATCGTATTGAAGAGTCCTCCAACCCTCTCACGGGCACAGTTTCTTTCGCCGATATATTTGACGCCGGTTGCTCATTACACGCGAATGCTCTCAGTGAGGACGCGTCTGCTACAATTTGGACGCATCAGCTGTCACTACCCAGACACGGGTAATGAGGGAAAGTTAATTCGTTGCAGGTACATGATGTACGAATGAATTGATGACATATCAAATTCGGAGAACGATAATAACTGACTATAGCAATTATATTATTCTTAGAAGCTATGTTAATATTGCTAACGTTCGACGACTGCTTTCATCAGGAGTCCCACCAGAGTTAAAACAAATAAAAATCTTGAAATAAAATAATATTTAAGAATAAAAAACACAAATGTTGAAAGAATTTCCACGAGCAGGATTTGACATACCGGCACCCTTCTGACATACCGGGTCAGATGCTCTCCCAATTGAGCTGTCGTGGTTCTAACCAGCCCGCCGAAATTATTCAACACTATTTACATTTACTTTGAAAGCCAAAGGCGCCCATTCAATGTCAATAACTGCCGTCATTAACATGCGATCATAATATTTTATGTTTGAACCACGATAGCTCAATTGGGAGAGCACCTGACCCGGTATGTCAGAAGGGTGCAGGTTCAAATCCTGCTCGTGGAAATTTTTTCAACAATTGGTTTTTTGTAATTTGTTCGCAACAATATTTGCGTTAAAAATTATATAAACAAAAACATTTTTATATTAAAGATTTTTATTTATTTTATTGTTTTATTTGTGAAACTAGTGACCACCGGTGACTTCATCCGCTAAAACACCTGTATCCCGTAATCCTGTCGGAATAATAAAATCCGGTTTTTTTTCCTTTTAAAGAAAAAGAATCGAAAATGGACTTAGAAAACTAAATTTTATTTATTTATTTTATTTATTTAATCGGACACCAATACAGTGAACACCAATACAATTAACATTACCAAAATGTACATATAATAACACAATCCAAATGTCACTGCAATTACAGGTGAGGACTACATGCAATAAAAATGAGCGAGTAAACTAATAGGTATAACACAAATATCAGACGAAATTACTAAATTAAATTGATACTTGAATGGCTGTTTGCAAAACAAAATCAAATAACTAATAAAATAAGAATAAATTAAATTAAATTATTGAGTTTACAAAATAAAATTAAAATCGTAATTTTCAATTGGATCCAGATTTAGTAGATTTTATAGATTTTCCATATAATTTATTGCAACTAAAATAACTTTTAGTCTTCATAGCATTATCAGCGAAAATATCGATAGTTTCTGCTTTAGAGAGAGCGTTGTATTGCCTGACAAGTCTAGACAAAGGTGCGTGGTATCCCAGACATGACTTAGAACCCTCATGTTTATATAAGTTGAACCTAGATGCTCTTGGTAACCTGGACGGTGCGCATAAGGAAACCAAAGCCAACAAATCGGGAGCATCAAGGACACCGTTCACTAGTTTGTGAAAGAATGTAGTGTCATGCATTCGTCTACGATCCGACAAGGATAACATTTTGAAGTAAAGCAGCCTGTCATCGTAGCTCAGCAACACCT
>OY720025.1:16179528-16271536 GCA_963082485.1 Eudonia mercurella | reverse complement strand
AAATGATTCTTATCTTATATATTATTTTTATTGATTTACTTACGAAAAAGTTCGGAATCCGAAATAACTATTTATGCTTGCGTGTTACCTAAGCTGAAAACGTTTTTAACTCCTGTATGTACTAGTAAACCACTCTTCTGTATAATGCAACGCAAAAGAGTAAAATCTTAATTTTTTATGTCATATGCCGTCGAGAAAAGTTTAATAATTTTTTAACAACCATAATAAAAAAAACTTAATATTGAAAATGTTACATTAACCGAGACATCTAGAGGAGACACACTCTTTGTCAACTATAATACACGTAGAACCACAAAATGGCGGAACTCGTAGGACACAATAAATCAATTGGAGTGGGTGGTTGACTTTTCACTCAAATGTGTGGTTAATTGTAACCGAAAATGACTGTTGATCGAGCCGCACTTAATTTGAGTGGTGCTTACGTAGTACCGTGGGGCTGGGGCTGGGGTGGGGGTAATGGACCGGTTGCCTTCGTGATTATTCGATATTTGTACTAATTTCGTACACCGGAACCGGTTAGGCCATTAAATTTATATTATTATTGTTGTGTAGTTTTATGGTTTTAGCTTGTAAAGCGAAATGGTTAGTGTCTTTCACACGATAACTTTGGTTTTAAAATGTAACTAATTATATACGTTATAAATATTGTTAAGATTTAATAAAAACTCTTATTGGTGACAACTTTTTTAAACAAAACCTTATAATGTTTTTCGAATAAAATTTAATTTTAAAATTGTATACAACAATGCTCTTTAATCAGAGTGCGTAGTGTGAGTAACATCCAGTTCGATCACGTTAATGCTGACGCTGACAAGAATTTGTATGTCAAAATGTCAACTCTTCTCGTTTTTCACCAGGAGGTTACTGCTTCAATGCCATAAAAATTCTTTAACGTGATTAATTGGCAAATAAAACTCGAGTAGGCATTCTGGTACATAACATACACACATAAAGGATCCGTGAACAAAGCGTTTGACTGACTGTATTGGAGAGCAATTAATTCAGTGTTGTTCTTCAGGCCAGTAGATGTCGAGTATCTTCTTGAGCCGATCGTGCAGCTCGGATCCGTTCTGCGGCTGCTTGCCCATCAGAAAAACATAGTTGTCGCTATAGTCCATCATGCCCAGGTACTGGCTCTCGATTATCTTCAGCTGCAATGGGTAGCGGTGGAAATCTGCATCTGCGTTTTATAATATTTTAGGAAACACAATTTGATGAGCATTTATCCGTTTTGGTAAGCGTTTCGAATTTTATAGGTAGTAGAATTGATACATTTTTGGTAGGCGTTTTAACACAAGCCATAAATAAATATTAGATAACATCACATACAGTGCTCTGACTTCAAATATAGTAGCTTAAGCACTTGCGTTATTAAGATCAGGAACAACGACGGTACCACAACCACCCAGGCTCGAGAAAATATAGAAAAAGTTAGTTTTCTACTTTAACCCGACCGAGAATCGAACCCGGGACCTCGGAGATGACAACACCAGAAATCTGCATGTGAGCCACTCGACCACGGAGGCCGTCATTACTTACACCTATTATTTCATTCCTATTAACCTTTGGGGTCTCTTGTTTGGTCCTTCGAGCCGGATGAAACAGTTATTATGGCAAGTTTAAACCAACTTGCGAATGTTTAACTACAAATTCTAAGTTAATTCAATAAGTAGATGAATATATTGTACTAACCGGTAGGCGGTGGTACCAGCAGGGTCATGTAGGAGCCGTCGCCTTCGAGTCGCTCGAGGTAGGAGTCCAGTGTGGGGTCGTTACCGGCGTTGCACGGGAATCGCATCTTCAGCGTGATGCTGTCCCACTTCACGTTCTCCAAGTACTTGCCGATGCACTCCGATAACTCCTTGCGTTCCTGGGTGCAATAATAAGGGTAAGATTTTAACCGCCTTTGTGGTCAAATGATTAAATCACCGGATACCTAGAAGTCCCAGAGATTCCGGTTCGATAAATATTCGGATCATGTTATGCTCGGTTTGGTGGAAATGCTTGCTTTAAGTCTGCCAGATAGAAGAAGTTTTTTTGTTGTTTTTTTCTGTTTATTATAGCTAAACAGTTTTAAGATATCTATCCCAATTCCCAAGTAATATAAAACTGACATTTACATTATGCATTACGCTGCTTGTGCAAGTAAAGTACTTGATTTGATACATAGTTTTAGAAACTACTAAGAAGTAGTTTAGTTTAGACTTTTAAGAATACTTCCTAGATAATTATTATCATTTCATTGTGTACAATAATGTTCTTCATATATATAAAAAAGTGCTAGTAAAACGTTTACAATCGTTTCTTAGTGGTCTGGTTTTGACATTTGGACTTTCCTATGGATGGATAGGGAATACGAGCTATAAACCACCACGCGGGCCCAGTGCGGATTGGTGGTTGTTAACGACTGCTAATGCAGCCGGGACCAACGGCTTTACGTGCCTTCCGAAGCACGGTGGAGCTCGAGATAATAAATTTTTGTCACCCATCCGGTGACCGGCCTTTGCGAAAGTTGCTTAACCTCAGCACTCGCAGACCGGGACCGGGCGCGTTAACCACTACGCCATCGAGCTAAATTTGGACTACTTAAGCGAAAAATGTTAGATTCAATTTAAAATAGCAGAATCAAAGTCCTGTCCGGTACAACAAATTTGCCCTCATGAACATTCGACACAGCTGATATTTAGCTGTGCATTTCAATAGCTGATTAACTGAACTTAACACTAGCTGCTTGTTGCTCCTCAGTGCTGTAATGCAGCAGGTGCCAGGTGCTGATGGTATGACTGTTTCCGAAGGTCAGCCCTGCGTGTTCTCCTGGCTTTTTATTAATTTTTATTAATTGATATAATTAAACACTAGCTGCTTCTACATGGTCGTCGACTAGAGTGAACTCCACGCAGTGCACTTCGCCGGTGCCGTTGACTTTCTCGGTGCTGTAATGCAGCAGGTGCCGACAGCCTGGCCATCCTCAAAGGCCAACCCTTGAACACTAACTTCTTTTACCTGGTCATCGACTAACATAAACTCCACGCAGTCCAGGCAGCTAAACCGGTTAGTGTCGTTGGCTTTTTCGATGCTGTAGTGCAGTAGCTGGTGCCACGTGCCGATAGCCTGGCTTTCCTCGAAGGTCAGCCCTTGCGTGTAATCCTGGCAGGGGGTCTTGATGCCGTGCGGCTTCGGCGACGCCAGCGCGAATGTGCACAGAGTAACTGTTTATAATGTAAAAGCTGTATCAGTCTATACTTTGGATCCATAAATGCAGGGTCGCCCTTTAGGTTCCAGTTTACGCGTTTAGATAAGTAAATTGAAAAAATTTACCTTATAATTTGTTTGGAAAATTATTTAAAAATGTCCCGATGCTGGAAATGCCTTCCCACGAGAACAATAGCAAATGGGGAACTCAGCTATAGCTCACCACGCTACAGGCCTAATGTGGATTGATGGGTAATAACGACTGCAACCAAGAGAGCATTTAAAGATATTTTTATATGGTCACTTATCCAGAGACTAGTTTGCAAGTAGCTAGATAAAAAAAAGAGTCAGCAGTTTGTTTTTACAAAGTGAGAAAAGCGCTAAGCTTTAATCAGTTAATAATCCGTAAATAATAAAAACCAGACTTACCGAATAAGATTATCAGAGGACCTGGCATGTTGAAGACCGCTGCGATGACCGCTCCACTAATGAAATAAATGACTTGATTGCATTCAGGATTACGGTTTTAAATGATGACCGCTGATCTAAATTTGGATATGGCATTTTTTATAAGCATGGCGAAGGGAAAGTGCCTTTGACTTTCATCTTACTTAACGATGAGTGTCGATAGGCCTAACATAGAAGCGCATTTCGCCTAAAATTAATAACTGGCTGTCTTAACTTAAGTTGTCGGAACACAACAATGTTGCTGCTATGGCGACAGATTTGAATAGGTAATAGTTGATAGCTAGCGAGGTCTTGTACTAACTAAATGACAGAGGCCCTTGAACTTCCCTGTAATCTATACATATAATAAGAACGTAGGGATAAAAAAATCTGTAATTGCAAGATATAAAAAAAAAATTACACAGGGTGCCTTAAAATCACTTACGGAAGACGATAGAATAGTTTAAAAAGAAATTGTTTGTTTGTATGTTTGTTTGTTTGTTTGTGTGTTTGTTTGTTTGTTTGTTTGTTTGTTTGTTTGTTTGTTTGTTTGTTTGTTTGTTTGTTTGTTTGTTTGTTTGTTTGTTTGTTTGTTTGTTTGTTTGTTTGTTTGAAAACGATAAACTCGAGAACTACTGAACGGATTTTGATCCGGTTTTTACCAAAATGCTAAGAAAATTCCGGAGAATAAGATAGGCTACATAAATACTCGAAAATAGTTAATTTTTTATTTGGTCTAAACCGGGCTTTAATCTTTGGTTGGGGAGTTCTTGGCGGTAAAGTGAAGAGTCATGTCTGCGGTTTTGTTTTATTTTCTAAAATTTGTGTTATGTCGAATATTACTGTGAAATAATGGTGGATTATTAACCGTTAAGTGTTCGTGAGTGTACATTAGTGTTGGCAAATGAAACAAAACAGTGCAACGTCACTTTTCAAATTCTCTCAAGAAGTCCGCCCGAGGACTTAGTACAGCCCCACGTCTTTACTGAGATACTCGAGGGGTTGGGGGTTATATCATTTCTCACTTCTCATTTCTATTATCATTCATCATCATCATACAGAAAAGAAATATTGTTTATTTATGTATTACTTGTTAGAAAAATTACTTTGACACTGGCTAAATGTGCTAATCGCACGTAGCCATCAACAAAAGGAAAAAAAAAATCTTTGGTTGTTTGGCAACTGTTGTTTTTTTTTTTTTGGCATCTGAGGCTCTGGCTCTCTATTGCTATCGTCGCTCTGGGTTCTTTGCCCTTTTGAGCCTGTCATTGATAGTTGTTGCCATGAGAATACCGATTTTGATGCGGTTATCACCAAAATGCTTAGAAAATTTCGGAGAATAACATACAAACCGAAAAATGATAAACAAATTTTGATATAGGTACGTATTTACGCGACCAACTGTTAGATAGGTTCGTTGAGTTATTATTTTAGAAAAGTTTTGTTACTCTCTAAGGTTACCTACCCTTTATAAATCTGTAAGGCACCTAAGCGAACATTAGCACCGCAGTAGTAAAGCGACGGAAAATAAAAACAAGCTCGAAATCACGCACATTATTAAACTTGGCTGTACATACACCTTTTGTTTCATTTCTCAAAATAACCAATAATAATATGTCTATACCAATAATATATATCTATAACCAATAATAATAAATCGCGCCTGCGCGCGGCGCTTATTCCAGTTTTCTAATACACAGAAATGTTAAAAGTTAAAACATTACCTGTATTTGGCGGTATAAACCTCTGTATCGTTGCCCAAAATTATGTCTCTCTTTTTACCATTGAAAATGGTTATCAGATGCAAATCGCCTGAGACGTATTTTTGGCCATAGCTCCGAGGATTTTGGGAGAATCGAGATAAAATTAGTACCAAGAGTTGAGGAATTTGTCGACACACATGTGAAGCGTTTGAATTTTGAAAATGGCCTGGAAACTTTTTTGGAATTTTGAAAAATGTTAAAAAAATAGGGATTTTTGGTGGGTGTTTGTATACTAAATTGTAAATATTTAAAATAAAACCGACTTAAGAAAAAATGAAAAAAAGGGCCTAGGGTATTAGTTTAGCTACAAAATGGCAAAAAAAATTGGAAATCGGTTAATAATTGGGACCTGTAGGTGGTTTCCGTATATAAAAAGTGATGTAGCTTCTTTGATTATTGACCGATCGTCATGGTAATGGTGTTAAAAGATGCGGATGCAGGCGAGAAGTGCATTCAAGTTGGAATTTTGAAAATCGGTTAATAAATAAAAAAATAAAAAATATATAAAATATAATAATTAACTTGTAAGTAATGTGTTATTTTAAATAAAATGTTTTTTTTTCGTAAATTGCTGTAATCATGTTCAATGCTCCGATTCTTGCGGGGACTGCGAAATTTGTGAATTTTTTAGTTATGCAGAAATGTTACTCATTAAATTTGGCTGTATAAAACTTTGTATCATTGCCCAAAATCATGTCTCTATTTTAAATATTGCACATAGAAGATATCTTGAATTAAATAACTTGGCTGTATAAACCTTTGGGTCGTTGCCCGAAATACTTAATGTTATTTTTTTAAATCTATTTGGCGAAAAAACGCGGAAGAGGAAAATTATTTAAAGTAAAGTTGTCTTGGCGGGAGAGTGACGAATCATGACTGCGGTTTTGTTTTATTTTCTAAAATTTGTGTTATGTCGAATATTAATGTGAAATAATCAGTTGCTGAGCAACCGATTTGAGCCTTAGATTGTTCTGAGACTTGAATACCACAGACCAAATCTATCTATACATATAATAAAGCTAAAGAGGGTCTAAAGTCTGTACATGGAAGATATTCGGAAAAAAGTTGGCTGGGGATACTTAGAATCGATAACAGAACACGTTCCAACAGTTTTTAGAATTTTTGTCTGTTTGTCTGTTTATCTGTTTGTTTGTTTATTTGACCGCGCATCACGTGAAAATGGCTAAACAGATTTATATAAAACTTTACACATAGACAGACCATGACCCGGACTAGGATATAGGATACTTTTTATACCGGTAATAGGTTCTGTGGGATAGTGTAGTCATCGCAAACGAAATCGCGGGCGACAACTAGTTATTCAATAAAGAAATAAATACGAGTAACTTCTAACTTGCACGCTATTTATTTTAATTTAGGTAGCGCCAAAATGGTTGCATCTGTGCAGAATGTCGGTGGTAGAGTAGTGACACTAGTGTTCCACAGGAACCAATTACCGCCATTTTATCCCTGTAATTATAAAAAAAATATTAGTCGCTACTGATTTATTCTTGAGCAACAATTGAATACAGACCACCCGTTTCCTCACTGTCTCCCGTAAAATTACAATGGAAATCTATGCTTTTTTTTGGCGACAAAACTGTGTCGAATACTGGGCTTAAAGTGTCAAACACTGGTGCTAGGCGCTACAGTTTTTATATAAATAGGTATAGGTCGCGCCAAACTCCTAGTCCCCTCTGAAGTTGCTTCGTTACGCAGCTGTACAGTCAGGCCCTACAGCTCGTCCCCGCCTTCGCCCTACTAACGCCTATTTTTTACTACTGCGACGCGAATCGCGCCAAACTATGTCATTCTTCATTTTAGTTAACTGTTTGTTATTACGATTGAGATTTTGACAATAACTGAATAGTTCCCCTGTGTGGTGGGTGTCGTAAAAGTCGACTAAGGGACCATTCCGGAGAATGGGCAGCAGCATCTCTCTGAGGTTACTCTTAATCAACTGCGATTGCCAATCCGCCTGCCAAGCGTGGCGATTACGGCAAATACCCCTCATGGAGATCCGTGGGGGAGGCCTTTGTCCAGCAGTGGACGTCTTTTGGCTGAGATGATGATGATGATGATGAACAGTTCCGTACAATACTGCACATTCGTTCACACAATAGCAGATCCAAAGTTACATTTTATCATAACTCTCAGTGATTGCCTTGGAGTGGAGAATGAGTGCACCAAACAAAATAAAGTGATTCATCCTGTCGCCTTTGCGAATTGCTCGACATTCGCAGAGGTGACAGGATGAGACACTTTATTGAGAGCATTCTTACCCGAGTATTTGTAAACGAGCAATCGCCGGCGAGCAACAAATTCGGGTGCCCTTCGGTTCGCCTAAAATTTTTAGTCCTAATAGTACATTGCCAAACCGTATTGGCCTAAACTTAAAACGAACAATTATTGTTTCGCCTAACAATTGTTTTGACACCATTATAATTTGGTCTAAGAATTTAGCCCTAATTTAGAAGATTTTAAGAAAGCCCTACTTTTAGGATCTACAATGTGAAATACCCTAAAATATATTGGCATAACATTATTTTGGCATTACGACGATTTCGCTTAATATATAAAAGCTCTAATTTTAGCATATCTAATATTCTCTCTGATCTCCTTTCGATCGCTCATGTGATCGGACGTGTTCAATAATTAATGTAATAAAATAAATAATAAATTGCAAAATTGTGACCTAGCTCTACATAAGACGGAAGTAACTTATCTCTGTCACTCAGTTTAATGTTAAGAGTGTGTGTATTTTGCTCGAACTTATAATGTTTGCTAAATTTAACTTTAACGAAAAATGGAAGGCAGTCCCTTTAACCGGAGCGCGCTTACGCGCCACTGCCCGCCACCCCCCTGGAGCTGCAAACCTGGATGCTGACTATTGAACAATGCCTCAATGAAGTGTGCACTATCGCATCGGAAGGAAAACTGAACTCGGACCAGAAAATCAGGATTCATAACTTATGCCGGAAAGTTAACTACGAAACATCACAGATGGCCGTGCTGTATCAATCGCTCAAACTGAAAGCCATTCAAGCCCATACTTCAATTAATGTCTTTAAAGAAAATCAAGACGTTTCGCAGCGACTTCAAGACCTTAAACATCGTATTGAAGAGTCCTCCAACCCTCTCACGGGCACAGTTTCTTTCGCCGATATATTTGACGCCGGTTGCTCATTACACGCGAATGCTCTCAGTGAGGACGCGTCTGCTACAATTTGGACGCATCAGCTGTCACTACCCAGACACGGGTAATGAGGGAAAGTTAATTCGTTGCAGGTACATGATGTACGAATGAATTGATGACATATCAAATTCGGAGAACGATAATAACTGACTATAGCAATTATATTATTCTTAGAAGCTATGTTAATATTGCTAACGTTCGACGACTGCTTTCATCAGGAGTCCCACCAGAGTTAAAACAAATAAAAATCTTGAAATAAAATAATATTTAAGAATAAAAAACACAAATGTTGAAAGAATTTCCACGAGCAGGATTTGACATACCGGCACCCTTCTGACATACCGGGTCAGATGCTCTCCCAATTGAGCTGTCGTGGTTCTAACCAGCCCGCCGAAATTATTCAACACTATTTACATTTACTTTGAAAGCCAAAGGCGCCCATTCAATGTCAATAACTGCCGTCATTAACATGCGATCATAATATTTTATGTTTGAACCACGATAGCTCAATTGGGAGAGCACCTGACCCGGTATGTCAGAAGGGTGCAGGTTCAAATCCTGCTCGTGGAAATTTTTTCAACAATTGGTTTTTTGTAATTTGTTCGCAACAATATTTGCGTTAAAAATTATATAAACAAAAACATTTTTATATTAAAGATTTTTATTTATTTTATTGTTTTATTTGTGAAACTAGTGACCACCGGTGACTTCATCCGCTAAAACACCTGTATCCCGTAATCCTGTCGGAATAATAAAATCCGGTTTTTTTTCCTTTTAAAGAAAAAGAATCGAAAATGGACTTAGAAAACTAAATTTTATTTATTTATTTTATTTATTTAATCGGACACCAATACAGTGAACACCAATACAATTAACATTACCAAAATGTACATATAATAACACAATCCAAATGTCACTGCAATTACAGGTGAGGACTACATGCAATAAAAATGAGCGAGTAAACTAATAGGTATAACACAAATATCAGACGAAATTACTAAATTAAATTGATACTTGAATGGCTGTTTGCAAAACAAAATCAAATAACTAATAAAATAAGAATAAATTAAATTAAATTATTGAGTTTACAAAATAAAATTAAAATCGTAATTTTCAATTGGATCCAGATTTAGTAGATTTTATAGATTTTCCATATAATTTATTGCAACTAAAATAACTTTTAGTCTTCATAGCATTATCAGCGAAAATATCGATAGTTTCTGCTTTAGAGAGAGCGTTGTATTGCCTGACAAGTCTAGACAAAGGTGCGTGGTATCCCAGACATGACTTAGAACCCTCATGTTTATATAAGTTGAACCTAGATGCTCTTGGTAACCTGGACGGTGCGCATAAGGAAACCAAAGCCAACAAATCGGGAGCATCAAGGACACCGTTCACTAGTTTGTGAAAGAATGTAGTGTCATGCATTCGTCTACGATCCGACAAGGATAACATTTTGAAGTAAAGCAGCCTGTCATCGTAGCTCAGCAACACCTTACCCGAATGGCAGGAATACGTAAGGTGCCACAGAAAGCGCCTTTGGACACTTTCTATCCTTTTTTTGTGAACATCATAGAAAGGGCTCCATGCTACACAACCGTACTCCAAGCCACTACGCACAAGTGAATTGTATAGTAGAATTTTAGTATTTGGAGACTGAAAGTCTTTACAGTTGCGCAAAATAAAATCAAGGCACTTGAATCCCTTAGTGACAATGTTATCAACGTGAGTATTCAGGCAAAGTTTGCTGTCAAGAGTGATTCCCAGATCGCGCACCTTGTTAACACTTTGTAGGGTTTTACCTCTGATTGTGTAAAGTGGAACGTCAATTTTTTTCTTACGCGTAAATAAAATAGAATAACACTTAGAAACATTTAAAATCATGTCATTGACGTCGCACCAAATATCAAGTCTGTCAAGGTCGTCCTGAAGCAGTGCAACATCGAGTCTGTCGTCGATCGAACGGAATAGTTTAAGATCATCGGCGAAAAGATAGTGATGGGAGTTGCGAAAACAATTGCCAATATCATTGATAAAATTTTTAAAGAACATTGGGCCAAGATGTGAGCCCTGGAGGACACCGGAATGAGCAGGGAACGGCTCAGAAGTATAACCGTTCACCACGACTCTCGACTCCCTACAAAGCAAGTACGAACTACACCAACTCAGCAAAGGTTCGGCGATACCGTGTAGGTGTAAGCTTACGAACAAGTAACGTATGGTTAACTCTATCAAAGGCCTTACTGAAGTCGGTATAGATCGCACCAACCGAAAAACGCCTGTCGAGGGTTGAAGAAACTTCATCAACGAAAGAAACCAGATTTGTGGAAGTTGACCTACGCTTCATGAAACCATGTTGCCTGGTAGGAATAATGCTCCCAAAGTGCCAAGACAGAATAGGATGCAGCAACTTCTCAAAAACTTTAGCAACTGAGGCAGTATGGATATGGGCCTGTAATTTTTGATAAGGTCCCCAGCCTTGTGGAGCGGGACAACCAAAGACTCCTTCCAGGCGTCTGGAAATGAACCGGTAGCCAGGGAGTAATTGAGAATGAGACGCAAAGGAATTGCTAAGACTGACGCACACCTGAATACAAACACTGACGGGATACCATCAGCACCGGCACCCTTATTGCGGTCAAGTCTTTTTAACACCCTTAACACCTGACTATCCCGAAATTTAATAAGAGTCAAGTAGTCGCTTGTAAAATTGATAACTTTAGCGGAATCAGATGGCTTAGTACGAGCGAAGCCAGAAGTGTAAGCCGAAGCGAATTTTTTTGCAAAAAAGTTACAAATCCCGCTGCCATTATCTGCCGATTCGTCGCCTAACATCATATGTGCTGGATAGTGACCATGTCCCTTCCTTTTGCTTTTGATGAATGACCAAAACAGTTTGGGATTAGAGCGCAAACTGCATTCAATGCAATGTAGATCTTGTAACATTGTGACATTAATTTTTGAGAACCTTCCTTGGCATACTCGAAAGAAAGTTTGTCACGGGGGTTCTGGCTAATTTTGAGCAATTTATGGTGATATTTATGCTTTTCACGCAAGAGTCCAATAAGCGCATTGGAAATCCACGCTGGGTACCTTTTTGATAATAAAAATGTATCATAAATAACACTTAAAAAAATATCAATCCTAAAAGCAAATCAATAAAAAATAAAATTAATTGTGAAAAATAATATTACAGTAAAACAAGATGAATAATTGTATAAAGGACCAAAAAATTAAAATATTATATACAAATATTATATTATATTATATTATACATATTTTAGGTCTCTAGGTCCAAGGGTTTTGGCTGGGCGTTGATGAGTGAATCAGTGAGTCAGGATTTTTCGCTTTTTTAACCGACTTTAAAAAAGGAGGAGGTTCTATGTTCGACGCATATATATTTTTTTATGTATGTCCAGCGATTTCTCCGTCATTTGTGAACCGATTTTAAAAATTCTTTTTTATTTGAAAGAGCATACTTCCGAGGTGGTCCCATTGCCACTAAGCCAGTGAAATCCCAGGGAAATCGAGGGAAACCCTCAAATTTTATAGGCACGTACCTATGTATTTCACATAATTTCTTATAATAATCATATATTTACTTCTTGTAGTCATCATCTGATGACATTGCTGATTTGATGATGATGGGAAACACAACTCCTTAACGATTTGGAGTTAGGGGATTATTCTTTAAATATTATAAGGACGTATAGAAGGCTAGTTGTGTACTATCAAGTTATTCAGGTAAGCTGATGATGGAAGGTACAATTCCTCAACTCCTGGCAGTTAAGGAGTGGTGTATTTGTACTAACCCATATTAACTTTTATTTATTTTGGTTTATTGACTTTACACAGTTACTGGGGTGTTTTTGTTTGCAAGGGTATACTTCCCAGGTGGACCCATGGTCATCAGGTCAGGATCTGATGATGGAACCCTGAAGAAATCGAGGGGAACTTTTTTTCAATACGTATTTTAAAGCACTACTATTTAATGGAAGTCTGGAGTCGATCTAATGATGGAGCCGAAAAACAGTCGAGAGAACTCCTCAACGATTTACTGCAATTACCTGGTGTTTGGGATTGATTAATTTGTATTGGTGAGAACTTTACACCTAGATGGGTTGTGACTGTTATTAGGGGTCTAATGATGAAGACGAAGGACTATCAAGGGAACACCTCAACGTTTAACAGTAGTTACCTTGGGTTTGGACTTAATTCATTTCTATTGATGAGAACTTTGCACCCATATGGGTATATAAGTGCCACTACAGGTCTGATGATGGAGACCATAGACAGTTGAGGGAATTCCTCAACGATTTACAGCAGTTAACTTTTGTTGGGCTTACTTCATACGATTCAATAAGCCAAAATGTTTAGTAGGGTTACTCTTAAAACACAATTGCAATAATCAATTTCCAATCACAAATCTAAAAAATTTAAATGGCACTCTTAAAAGCGATAATAGCGACACATTGGAATTAAATTGCGTGGAAATTAAGTGAATAAATTATTATCAAGATGGGGCGTTCCGAAATTGCGAAACTTATCCCAATATCGATACATATTAATCGCATTGGAATTATATTGAGATTGATTTTGCGTCACGAGTAGCCTACCTGTTCGTACAAAAATAATACGTAATTAAGATTGATGTTTTCCATAGGAATACCACTTCCTACTAGGCCGTCGTTTCCTCATCCAAAAAGCATCCTTGTTAGGTCTACCCATCACTAAAAATCGTAAAATAAAAATAATTTTCAACAAAAAAAACCGACTTCAATATGGATAATGAAAAAAAGTAAAAAATAAATTTACTTAGCACAAAGTAATTCGGTTTTTTTATTTAGTTAATCAGAAATGATTCAATAAATATACAAAAAACAGCTCTAAAAAGCAAGAAATAATATTGAAATCTTATTATTAACTAGCTTTAGTTTTCGGCTTTGCTCACGTGGGCTACACGAGTAACATGTCACGTTATTTCAACATTAAGATTGTAATTTTTTATCAATATAAAGCCCTTCCATGTGAGCTAGAATCAGTAAAAAGTTTCTAATGCAAAACAACGTAATAGATCACTCTGTATAAGTACACGTCATTTTTTAATTTAATTGAAAAATCTATTTAACGAATCAATTATTCATTTTTATAGTTATTACTTTAAAAATAACGATTTTACCAAAAAAATCTTCTTCCCGTTTTTACTCATGTAAAGAAAATAAACAAAATTCCTGAGACACGTCATTCTTTATTTCTTTTCAAAAAGCCAAATACCAATTTTCATGTATTTTACTTCAAAACTGACGGACTTTCATACAAACTTTTAACCCCTATTTGACCCCCTTTGGGTACGATTTCCGTAAAATCCTTTCTTAGTGGCTGGTTACGTCACTCAATTAACCTACAGTCCAAATTCTATCTCATTAGCTTCAGCGGTTTCGGCTCGGCGATGATGAATCAGTAAGAACAAATCATTATATGTATATATATAGATTACCTAGATACGCATATCCGTTTTAAAGAAGGTCTATTGAAGTCGGGTGGGGCTTTTACAATAAAAAAGTGGAGATAATGGGACAACTACTGTTGGCGACTGGCTAGTTTGAACCTTGTTTTTGTATATTTTCTTTATGGTTTGTTTTTACATTTTTTTGTATTTTGATATTGTCGTTCTGTGTCAACCACGATCTGTCTGTTCAACAACTGATGTCTCTATTTTGCACTGCAGTTTGTAAGTAACTTTATTATTAAATACGTCGAAATTAATACCACCATCGTCTTTTTCCATTTCGTAGTTATACAGTCCACACGCTCGCCAATATTTTGGTCCATTCATCGCCTAAATTTTACCATCCCATCTAGCACTTTTCTAACATAATCATTACGATGGTAGTTACACGTAGCCAAACTAGGTCAGTTGTGAATACTGCGGCACCAGACCCAGCTGAATCGCATCGCGAAGAGAGTACTCCGGTCTCTCTCCGCGAATGTGATCAGCCAACGCCGTGTGGGAGCGGCACTAACCGAGCGGCCACCGCGACTGAGGACTCGCAACCTGAGGGAGGTATCAGAACCGTTGCTCACCAGCAAAAAACAAGTGTACTCCCTACGAGCTCCGGTGTCGAAACCAGGCCACTCAACAAAGGCCAGTCCAGACACAGTGCTTCGCACTCGCGCGCTTCTTCTATACTCACACAAAAACTGGCCATTGAGGCCGAAATTCAGCGACGGCGCGTCGAGCGTGAAAGCGAGTTAGTAGAACGTGAGCGTACACGTGAACGTGAACGTGAACAGCGTGAGCGCGAACGTGAACAGCGTGAGCGCGAACGTGAACGTGAACTTGCGCTTCTACAACAAGAAGCAGACGAGTTAGAGCTGCGTGCGAAACTTGCCTCCCTGGAGGAACTTTCCGGTAAGTCGTGCAGTATCTCTTCTCGTAGTTCTCATAAAGAACGCGTCAAAAAATGGGTGGGTAATCAAAACATACCTAGCCCTCAACTTGACCCACGCCCTCAGGCACCGACATATAACGTTCACGCACCGAATGTGAACGTCCCGACTTCTGCGCCAGCTGTCATTCAACCTGACTCTATTTTACAACTAGCACAGGCCATTTCTTCACTGCCCGACCGTCAGAAAAGGCTTCAGCTAGTTACTTTTTCAGGCAACATTAATGAATGGCTAGCTTTTAAGAGTTCTTACGAGCGAACTAAAACCTTTTTTTCCTCCGCAGAGAATTTAGCCCGCCTTACCACCAGTGTCCGCGGTGCGGCCCAGGTGGCTATTTCTTCTGTTTTGTGTGAAGCACAGGATCCCGAGGAGGTGATGGCTGCTTTAGAGCAGAACTTCGCGCGGCCAGAGCTGTTGGTCGCACAGGAGATCGCCGGTCTTCGGAGTTTAAAGATAAGTAGCCCAGAACATTTAAACACTTTGGCTAACAAACTTAGGAACTGTGTTGCTACCATAAAATGGCTTAAGCAAACAGAGTATCTGTCCTCGATTGAACTACTTCGCACGGTGCTTTTAAAGCTTAGCGAGCACACCAGATATCGTTTTACTGACTATGCTGCCACACACAGGCCTTTTGAGCCTACAATTACTAAACTAGAGCTACTTTCTAGGTTTTTGATCATTGAAGCGGAGCGACAACTTAACTACAACTTTCTGGTTGACGTGTCGCCAAATTCATCACCTATTAAGGTCCAAAGCTTTTTAAATAGTAAGACCCCGAATTCTCTGAATGTCCACGCCACTAATTCTAAGGACAAAGCCACTCAGTGTACGTATTGCAAACAAGGCACACACACAGTAAAAATGTGCAAGACATTTCTACGTCTAACTGTCGAAGACAGATGGCGTTGGGTGCGAGAAACCAAAACTTGTTATAGGTGCCTGAAATCTAACCCGCATACATGGAACGACTGCCGGGCGAAGCGTTGCGGCGTCAATAACTGTACCAGGCGACATCACGCCCTTTTACACGGCGATACATCAATGCAAAACGATAAAAATAAAGCCTCCACTAATATTCCCAATTCATTCCAGGAAGCAACACATAACATGGTTGAGCCTCATCAAGCTGTTGAGTCTCATCAAGCTGGCGACGTCGTGGCTACTACATGCGGTTTACCTGCAACGGACGTCCGAGGATTACTCAAGATCCTACCAGTCACCTTGGAGGGACCGCGCGGCACCATCGACACCTTTGCGCTTCTTGATGAGGGCAGTACCGCCACACTTATCGACGGCGACATAGCTACACGTATCGGGGCAGAGATCACCGGCCGACAACAACTTACTGTCACAGGCGTGGGTGGTATGTCCCTGGATACTGAGGTATGCTACGTAAACTTTCACATACGCGGGCGCGACTTACCTGAACATCACTTAATCCAAAGCGCACGCAGCATCACCTCTCTTCGCCTTAGTCCTCAAACTATAGATATGGACGCAATTTCGAGATACAGCCATCTTTTAGACCTGTCTCATATGCTGGCATACCAGAACGCCGTGCCAACTGTGCTTATTGGAGCCGCAGATTGGTATTTGTCTTTGAGCCGTGAGACGCGCGTAGGTAGGAAGAACGAACCTGTAGCGTCAAGAACACTCTTAGGTTGGGTTCTACACGGTGCCATTTCTACAAGTTCTAGGCCTGTTGACTTTACTTATACTTATGCCGAAACCGACCACGCATCACCTGACAATTCTCTTGAGGCGCTGATAAAGACACAATACGAAATAGATTCTTTAGGCATCCATAAGCATGTGACCAGGCAAAACAGTGATGATGCACGAGCGGTAAGTTTAGTAGAATCTTCAGCTCGGAGATTAAGTACTGGGCGTTTCGAGGTAGGCTTGCCCTGGAAAAGAGAGGCGACAAATAACGTGCCTAACAGTTACCCGCAAGCCTTATCTCGCCTTAAGTCTCTCGAAAAGCAGTTGGCTAAAGATGAAACATTTGCAACAGCATATAAAGGTTTTATAGACGGTGTTGTTCAAAAGGGATACGCTGAAGAATGTGAATTATCTTCGTATCACGAAAATTATGTAAAATCCTCGATTGGCGAGTCTGTAAGGTGGTACTTACCACATTTTGGTGTATTTCATCCACAGAAACGCAAGTTGAGGGTAGTGCATGATGCTGCAGCTACTACCAGGGGTGTCAGCTTAAACAATATGCTGCTGCAGGGCCCTGACTTACTACAATCGTTATTGAATATTTTATTTCGTTTTAGAGAGGGGCCTATTGCTTTTAATGCCGACATTAGGGAAATGTTTCCTCAAATAAAAATAAAAGAAGGTGATCGTGATGCACTTAGGTTTTTATGGCGCAACGGCAATTCTAAAGATGCAGTAAAAGAGTACAGGATGTCATCTTTAATTTTTGGTGCGATTTCTAGCCCTTTTATAGCCGTGTATATTAAAAATAAGAACGCCAAAGAGTTTGAGGGTAAGTATCCCGCGGCCACTCACGCGATTATCTATGACCATTATATGGACGACTATATCGGAAGCGAGTTCAACCTTGATAATGCCAGTCGTTTGGCTTCCGAAATAGTCACAGTCCACAAGTCGGGTGGCTTCGAGATGCGTTCCTGGGTGTCAAATGTGCCAGAGGCACTTGCACTGGTACCCAAAGAGCTCCATAGCGTTTCAGGATCCGATATTGACTTACCTCCTGATCATGACGTGGGCGCATTAGGTGTAAAGTGGAACCCTTTTAACGACACCTTAGGTTTCCGAACAGGCCACAAATTCACGAGCGCACAGTCGCAACTGACTAAACGAAGTTTACTCTCTAGCGTAATGAGTATTTACGATCCCTTAGGCTTGCTCATGCCAGTAGTCATTCAAGGAAGGATTTTGGTTCAAAAGCTTTGGAGGGAGGGTACTGATTGGGATTCACCAATTCCCTCAAAATACGAGTCCGAATGCAAATCCTGGTTTGAACAACTCGCATCAGCTGCCAGTCTACGTATACCACGGTGGTATGTGGGCAAACCAGACCTGTGTGACACTCAACTTCATGTCATAGCTGATGGGGGGGAACAAGCCTATGCTTGCGTTGCGTATTGGCGCTACACTTTCATTGATGACTCAGTCAGCCTCGCTTTAATTGGCAGCAAGGCACGTGTTGCCCCCCTGAAGCCGCTTTCCATTCCACGTCTCGAATTACAAGGTGCTCTTATCGCGACGCGTTTTGCACAAAGTATTTTGAGTGGGCACCGGTCACAACCTACCGCCGTGGTTTACTGGACTGACTCCACTACAGTTTTAAAATGGATCCGCGGCGATGCGCGTACGTTCAAAGCGTTTGTTGCACACAGGTTAGGCGAAATTTTGGAATTTACGAATCCATCAAGTTGGAGATGGCTTCCTAGCAAACTTAATATCGCTGACGACGCTACAAAGCCAAAATGTTTAGACTTCACTTCATCACACAGATGGTTCACTGGGCCTATGTTCTTGCTCAACCATTCTAAAGAATGGCCACGCGAACCAGACTGCACTACCTACGAAGTTTCACAAATTTCTGAGTTAAAACCAGAGTTCGTGGGGCTTCTAAGTACACTCACTCCATTACTTGCACCACCGCTCCCAGATCCATCTCGTTTTAGCAGTTGGGTACGATTGTTAAGGGCATCTGCTCGCGTTGTCCAGGCCGTTAGAATATTTGTGTCTAAATCTCGTTCACCGCATTTGCTTGCCAGGTTTGCTAACGATACTGCGTCCCCTTCGCAACTTTTAACCGAAGACATATTCCGTGCAGAGAAGATGCTATTTCTAAGAATTCAAATGGACAGCTTTGCAGAAGAACTAAAGATGCTGAGAGCCTCACAACCAGTGCCTAAAAGTAGCAGAATAGCCGCGCTTGCCCCGATTCTTGACGAAGACGGCTTGGTAAGATTAGACTCACGCATAAAATCTGTACCTGAGGTGAGAGAGAGTGTTAAGTCGCCAATTATTCTGGACGGCCGTCATCGAATTGTGCATCTGATAATACTACACAAACACTACGAAGCTGGCCATGGCAACCATGAGATGGTGTTAAACGAAATGCGACAACGTTTTTGGATTATAAGAGCACGAACAACTATTCGCAGCGTTGTCAAGGAATGTTTACCTTGCAGAAGGCAGAAGGGCCGCCTGTTGACACCAACCACAGGGGATTTACCGTTTGAACGCCTTGACCATCACAAGCGACCTTTTACGCATGTTGGATTAGATTACTTTGGCCCCGTAGAAGTGGCAGTGGGTCGGCGACGGGAAAAAAGGTACGTGGCTCTATACACCTGCCTAGTCACGAGAGCCATACATCTGGAGATAGCTGCATCACTGTCGTCAGATTCAGCAATCATGAGCCTTAGACGCTTGATAGCTCGGCGAGGAACTCCGTCAACGATATTTTCCGATAATGGAACCAACTTCATCGGCGCTAATCGCGAGCTTGCATCGCTCTACAATGAAGATGTTGAGAATTTTGTGACAAGCCGCAAAATATCATGGCGGTTCATACCACCCGCCTCTCCGTTTATGGGAGGCGCTTGGGAACGTATGGTGCGATCAGTAAAGACAGCCCTGCGCGCTACTTTAAAAGATAGAGCCCCACGCGAGGAAGTTTTTAACACGTTACTGATCGAGGCTGAGTCCATAGTTAATTCCAGACCTCTCACATACGTAACAAACTCACCAGAGGCCCCAGAAGCTTTGACGCCCTTTCATTTTATCCTCGGCTCTGCATCGGTGGCTCCATGGCCAGTCAAGCTCTCAGACCAAGACCTGCTACGCAGATGTGACTGGAGGCATGCTCTCAGGCTGGCGGATCACTTTTGGAAAAGGTGGCTCACAGAATACCTGCCAACGTTGATTCCACGTGGGCGCAGCAGGAAAGACATTAATGTTAGCGAAGGTGACGTAGTCCTTATCGCGGACAATGCTTTGTCAAGGGGTCTTTGGCTTCTTGGCAGGGTAGTCAAAACTTTTAGGGGACCTGACGGGCTGGTGCGCGTCGTAGACGTGGCCACTAAAGGAGGCACACTGCGCCGACCAGTCCGCAAGCTCCTACCGCTTGTAGCCGAACCCCAGCCAGTTGCCACCAGGGTTTAGTGTTCCACTAGGGGCCCGGAATGTTGGCGACTGGCTAGTTTGAACCTTGTTTTTGTATATTTTCTTTATGGTTTGTTTTTACATTTTTTTGTATTTTGATATTGTCGTTCTGTGTCAACCACGATCTGTCTGTTCAACAACTGATGTCTCTATTTTGCACTGCAGTTTGTAAGTAACTTTATTATTAAATACGTCGAAATTAATACCACCATCGTCTTTTTCCATTTCGTAGTTATACAGTCCACACGCTCGCCAATAACTACAGAAGTTTAAATGAAACAAAATTGTCCCCCATCCGACCACCAACCACCCGACTTTAATAAACATTCTTTAAAACTGATATGTGTATCTCATCATCATCATCATCAATAAATAATATGATTTTCAATATTATGTCTTGCTTTTTAGAGCTGTTTTTGGTATACTTATTGAATCATTTCTGATTATCTAAATCAAAACACTGAATTACTTTGTGCTAAGTAAATTTATTTTTTATTTTTTGATGTGTAACATCTTTCCGCTCGCCTTCTATTTGTGGGATTGATTTCGTAGAAAAGAGACGGTAGTACGTAACAATGTGATCCGTAACAGCCATCACTGATCGACACTTTAAGCCCAATGTCCAATGAAATCCGCCCGAGGACTTAGTAAAGCCCCACTTCTTTACAGAGATACTCGAGGGGTTGAGAGTATATCATTTCTCACTTTTCATTTCTATTATCATTCATCATCATCATACAGGAAGGTCATGATTTATCCTTGAGGGAGGCCTTTGTCCAGCAGTGGACGTCTTTTTGGCTGAGATGATGATGATGATACAAGAAGGTAATATTGCTTATTTAAATATTACTTGTAAGAAAAATTACTTTAACACTGGCTAAATGTGCTAATCGCACGAAGCCATCAACTAAAGGAAAAAAAAAATTTCAAAAGGTGAGATGTCAAATGTTACACATCATATGCGACTACTGTAAGGCTCGTTCGTTTTTTTATTTTCCTTTTTGAAGTCGGTTTTATATTTGATGCCTGATGATGACAGATGATGATTAGAGGAAAACTTAATTTAAATCCAAAAAAATTAATTGAATTAAAGCTGTTTTTGCAATTTTACTCACGTTTAATTTTTATATTATTATCTTGACGTTTCAAACTCTTTTTGGGACTCGTGATTCTTGGTAACAAGAATTAAAAAATCGATTAATTAGTTAAGGCCTTAGAGCATTAAACTGCTCTAAGGTTAAGGCAGCAAAATTAGCCTCAGGAAATCCTTATGCCATCGCATCGGTTCGTAAGTGTACATACACAGGGCGTCGTGTACCTTGTACTGAGAAGAACCGGCAATAAACTCAGCAAGTGAAGACTGAGGTGTTTTATCATTTCATAACGTGTAGTGTTCGCGTAAACTTAATAAAATAATATCATCAAAAGCTTTGTCAAGTAGCCATTTCAAAGTACACAAGTAACTTTAGCCACGCGAGGGAGACACAGTTGCTTGAGCGCGGTTTTGGAAAACGTCCGGTGCGGTTAGGTTTTGCGTAGCCGTCCTTTGTTTTAAAGATTCCTCGCAGTCTTATTTGTCTGCGTAATATATCTAACAAGTTTCTTTAATTTTAGGTCTTAATTTAATAAGTGTAAAGATCTATTCGGGTTGAGTAAGTTCTGTAAGTGGACTGCGGTTTGGTGCGCACGCGCACTTCTCTTTTTGTATGTGGCGATATAAAAAAAGGCAAATTAAAGACAGGGGTGTTTATTGCGAAATTATACAATACTTTAAAGGTTCATTGACTTATTTCAGTACATTTACTGTTCTTACTTACTTACTTACTTACTTACTTACAGTACGCATAGTAAATATAATAGTTTTCCCAAAGAAAGCACTTGTAGTACTTACTTCTAATTTTCAGTTCAAAACATAATTCGCTAACATGTCTGTCTGTGTATATCACAACTGACAAAAATATGAATACAGAATCGATAGTGAAATAAAACTTGAAAATAGAAACTGCCTCACTCAAGCAGGACTTGAACTCTCAACTTTCCGCAGTCTGGGCCTCTGTATTTTTACATATTTATTATTTGTATAAAATTCGCACTATAGGGTAACTACTATTAGTTATTCTGTGCTATAGGTACCCTGAAGGCACCCTGGGCGGTGTTTAGTAACCATTATGTATCATGTATCCTAAATCCTAATGTGGTCCATGTGTAAAGGCCAATCATTCGAACGTTTCTAGGCTGAAGATGATAGATATTGTAGAGATATTGTATTGTAGAGATATGATAGAATTTGTATAGTTTCGTGTTTATTAATATTTACATGCACAATCATTTCGTTTCGTTATTACCAATGCGGCGACACCTGTCGGCCTCGCTTCCAATGCACACTTTTTGTCTTCAACTTTAAATATCATTTAAAAACGCTTTCGAACGTAAGTAAATGATAGGAAGAACAATGTAATTTAGTTTTTTGTTTTCTCTCGTTCCTGTTTGCTGGGTAATTATTGCCTTCCATTCCATTAGTGTGATCACGATTCTATTGTAATTACCACAACTGTACAGGTGGGTAAGTTGTAGATTTCAAATTAAAAGAATTGAATTAATTTACAGTTTTTGTTTTGCTCAGAAGTTCGATCGCGCAGCGTCTAGCGTGTTGGTGTTGCGATCTTGCGAGAAAAACCGCTTTTAAAATGCCGGTTTACCGAATGGGTGGCCAAGTAACAATGTAGAGATTAGAATAGAATAGCATTGACTAGTTATTATTAACAAAAAAAAAAAAACAAAAAAAAAACTTCACACTTTTTTAAAATCGACTGCACCTAATAAAACTATTATTTTTTAGGAAATCGGTTAAGAAATAGCTGTTGATAATCTATTTTAAAGTCTTAATTTGATTGATATATTTAAAATGAGGTAAAATGTAGAGTCGCATCGTTTTCATAAAACTCTGTTCGTTAAAAACATTGCAACCAAAATTTACCTTATTCCTTTATCGAAATCTGAATCAAAGCTTAATTCAGTGTTATTTTCGTGCAGAAATCCGTCAGGTCGTGTGCTGTAGTGGCTTCTTTATAGGCTGGTTTTATCTAGCCAGATTAGATGGTGCCGTATCTCGCCCGCCCACAAGCCCTACACATCTCCGCTCGTGTTATATAGCGCTGAAATATTAGTTGGTACGTGCATTACCCACTTTTTGTATACATAGGTGCAAAAACATTGCATCAAAACATCGAGTAAATGCTTGTTTATGACCCTTTAAGCTTTTGCTTTCGATTTGATTAAAATATTAAGTGAGGGTTGATGCAAATTTTTTAGTTTAGGTATCCTAGGTGTACATTTTTAAGATCCCGATGTTTACTTCACTTTATATTACCTAAAATAATATAATAATAATAAATATTTGATTAACAGGTTTATAACAGAGAGGTTGTTTTAGGTTTTTGCGGAAAATATTGTGTAGGTTTAATAAGAACCAATAATTTAGAAGGCTATGTAAAAATGTTATCCTATAAGTAAGAGAACCAACAACCACTAATCCGCATTGAGCCCACATGGTGGTTTATGGCCCATTCTTCCTATCCACTCATAGGGAAGGCTCGTGCGCCAGCAGTGGGGACACTTTGAGCTGGTGATGAAGTTAGAAGAAAACAATTTAGAAGTAATAAGATTGATAAGCACTGAATAAAATACAAAAGGAAAATAAAAAAAGAGCTCGATAGCGAAATTGGAGGAGCTCTATGGCGCAGTGGTTAACGCTCCCGGTCTGCGAATGCTGAGGTTAAGCAACTTTCGCTAAGGCCGGTCATCGGATGGGTGACCAAAAATTTTTCATCTCGAGCTCCTCCGTGCTTCGTAAGGCACGTAAAGCCGTTGGTCCCGGCTACATTAGCAGTCGTTAACAACCACCAATCCGCACTGGGCCCCCTTGGTGGTTTATGGCCCATTCTCCTTATCCATCCATAGGGAAGGCTCGTGCCCCAGCAGTGGGGACATAAAATGAGCTGATGATGATGATGATGATGATGAAAATACAAAATGTTATGTTCGTTGAAGTGGGTTTATGTTCAAAGTTCTGGAACATCCCTTTGCATTTAAACCGCCTAAGAGCATTGATTATATGATTTATAAGAATAGAAAAAAAACTTTCAAACTTTTAATGGCTTCTTGGTTTTTTTATATGATGATGGTGGTCATTTGTATTACCAAGAAACTCAATGATGTTGCAGTCAAACCGTCTTGGTGGTTTTGCGGGATATATTGTTATCATTATAGCATTTAAAATTAAAATATGTACTATATATTAGGTTACTAGAGATACGTCTAGCGACTGATCTCACCGGAACGGCCGCTCCATAACTCATGGCACCTGCCACAATCTTTTAGCGGGTCGATGCATCATCTCCGTGCGATTAGTTCAAATTGGACCGTCTTTTGTTCCCGGTCAGACATCCCGGCGTGCTTTTAATTACCGAGTTAATGTAATCAAAGCTCGATACATCACGGCCGCTATCGCCCCGCCTCGGTTTGATTAATAATTCTAATGAGCGGCGGTGCCAAACGAGTTAATTAAGCGTCCGTTTTTTGGGGCCGGTGCCACCGCGGTAAACGGCACATCAATCACGCTTTGTGCGCGCCGCCGTATTTCTTAATGATTGAAACGACGGCTGAAGCAGTGCACTTTGACCGGCAGCCGTAGTTCTGGAGATCCAGGGCTAAAGTACGAATCAGTGGACATAGGTACCTAGTCGTTTGTTCTTTGGGGTAATAACTTTCTGTAGGTCGTTTTCTTTGACAGCGTAACCGTGTTTATATGGGCGATGAAGAACTTATGGATCCTCAAGCTTGTAGACTGAAAATACTACGGAGCTTGAGGTAGGGGCTGTAAATAGAGGTTGGCATCACACAAGCATGGCCGTACCTATTACTAGATTATTTGAGGCTTTCGATTCGAATGTCGTAAATACATAATTTTAAAGACCCTTCCTAATGTACCTACCTAGATTGACTAAGACAGATATACGATAGCCGTTCCTCAAAAGTCGAGGGTTCTGGGTGAAGTTCGATCTTATCTTTACTCTTATCGCCACTGACTATTAGGAGAGGTAAAGGCAAATGCCGTGCCTTGTCAAATAAATTATACGTTACTATAATATAGGTACCTATTTTTATTTTCAATACTTCTTTAATTACTTATTTCACAACAGTACCATTCCGAGCGACAATTCAGACCAATTTCTGCTATTTTGTCTAGAATTGTTTTCTATCTACTTAAACATCTACTTTTTGTTATAAAAATATTAATTCTAAAAGAGTGTAAAGTGTGTGTGTGTGTGTAAAGGCTTTTACAATTTCAAAACATGAATGTTGAATGAAGTGCGGGAATTAGTGTTTGGTACCACTGTACCATGTGGTACCAAACACTAATCTACTTTTCAATATCTTCTATGTTAACGGATTTCTAAACAATGTTCTAGTGTGAAAAAAAGCAAAAGTCAGCTAAAAATACCTTTAATTCGACTCATCAAAGTTTTACATTCAAAATATTTTAACGTAAAAACTGCAACGATTTTTTAAAATCCTCGAATCAATTACAGGTAATCATTGGACCGAATCCTTATTTGAGACAAATGGCGAAGTTTAGTGATCATCAAAACAGTTTGAACAGTAAAACTAGCGGCCGATGTTCCACAAACATTATCAATCAAAGCGGCTCGCGGGAACCTGCCTTAATTTGATAAATGCAATTAGCTACCAAAAGAAATCTAATCTGAGCCGGAGTCGCTTTTTTGACGGCCACCTTTCGAAATGCTCCTTTTGTACTCAATTTTAATGAGATATTATTTTGTTGGATATTTTTACTTGCCTATATGAAAAACGATGATGGTGAGGTCAACTCTGCAGATAGAGTTTATTTGTACAGTGTTATCTGGTTTAAAAGGGATTGAATAGTATAAGATATTGCATTTAGAAATTTAGGTATAGTTTATACATCAAACTATTAGTTTTATTTATTTGTACTTATAATATAAAAATTGTGTATACAAATCAGCAATTAGTATTTTTACATTTTAAAGTACATTAATAGTTATTTAGGTGACCACCTAACTAATTAGGCTGTTGTTACTAAAACACTTTAAAAAAGTCAATTTGGTAAACTTTGTTGTGACTGATGAATTTGATGACTATAGGTACAAATCACTTTATTTGAAACACACATTTTTGCTCTGATTTAGGATCTCGTTTCGAGAGCGGCTAATTTATTGTAAGAGTGTTTTTTTTATCGAATTAATAAAAAAAACTTGTTTATTGTTTGTCACAGGTATCAGGATTTGTAAGGATTAGTTCCAGTAAGTCATTCCGGTGGCAGTGCGGCGCGCCGCGGGGTCTAACGTCTAATTCACCGCGCTGCCAACAGGTGGCAGCAGCGGCCTTTCAAATCTGACAGACGCCATTGCTTTTACGTCGAGAGGCGCGAATAAAATTAATGATGTTCGCGCCTTAATGACGATTCACGACGCCGCTCCATTGTGTCCGTAATACAACAATTATTGAGATCATTTATTAAGTTTATTGATCTTTTAACTTAATCTTTTATTTCGTAATTTAGCTGCGCGCGAACTCTCCGAAAAAAATATCTCATATGCGCAGGTTATTTTTTGGACTATTTTTGTCATTATACGGCGTGATGTGAGCGGGTCTTTGAATGCAGAGGCAATTACTGCCCCGCATGTGGTTTGATTATGTACGACGGACCGTTCCATCTAGCGGCGAGGCTATAAAACGCCGGTAAAAACATTACTAAAACCTCCGCCGATGGTAGTTTTTGAGCTTCCGTTGCCAAATTGACGTCGGTATTAAGAGCTTTTGTTACAATTTACGTAGCTTAGTTTTTTTGTGGGCACGAAATTAGATTAGTGAGATGAGGAGTTGTGATCGTTTCGGGTTGCGTTGATCGTTGTTGGGCTTAAGGAGGTTTTGTGGTTTGTTGCATTGTAACAAAACGGTAGAAGTCTCGGTTGACAGTTCAAATTACAGTGAGCGAGTAATATGTGAGGCGGTCGTTAGGCGGGTACCGAGGAAGCTCCTGCTAGTGCCTGGGCCAGCAGTAATTAGCAGTTAGCTGACACTTACGCGGCTTTGATAGCTGCTAACGTTGAACTTTTCTTATACTGTAATTAAAGACTCGACGTGCATGCTAATATGTTCGGTTCTTGTTGACGTGTGAAGGCTGCGCCTTGCATTCTCGAGACATGAATGTGCTTTAATGAGGATAAGGATGAAATATCATAGTAGCATAATATTAAAGTAGGTACCTTTAGATTCCTCATTGCGATATGAGGATGATGTTAAGTGTAATTGTTGTAAGAATAGTTTGTAATTCAGCGTTATTATTTCTTTTCCTTAGAGCAGGGCCGTAATAAAAAAATGAGTTGTACAGTTAATTGTAATTATCACATGTAAGTTAATAAAGTATATG
This sequence comes from Eudonia mercurella, assembly GCA_963082485.1. NCBI lineage: Eukaryota > Metazoa > Arthropoda > Insecta > Lepidoptera > Crambidae > Eudonia > Eudonia mercurella. The sequence continues at coordinate 16,243,836 of OY720025.1, read as the reverse complement.
TCAATGTATAAGTTAGCTTTAGGAATTGCATAAAAGACGTGTTTATTTATACTGCGTTGATTATGGTAAACTTTATAAAAAATAATTAAAAATAAGAAATGATGGATAAATTATTCAAAAAATGCCTCTGACAAATGCAATTGCAATAATGACTGAGAAAGATATCTAATCTTGAGAATTATTCTAGATGCGGCTCTGCCTTATAACTGATAGGCATTATACACATCGCCGGTAATTCATCGTGTTCAATCCAGTCGTAAGGAACTAGCGCAATTAGATGCAATCGTGCCGGAATTATTGTAATAACCAAAAAGAATCGATGCCGCAATGATCGGCGCGCCTATTGGTGCACGGCGGACCAATGCGCGCGCGCACGACGCCGTCGTTAGCCGATCCACCGACGATAAGCTAATAACACGACAACGAACCACGAATGTTACTTCGCTATTACACAAAATAAGGAGACTACAGAAGATAAGCTTTCATACGTGACGCGTTCAACGCACACATACCTAGGCCAGCACAACAGCTGGGCTCAGACTGACTGAAGCGAGGTGTTCCGAGATTCCGTGTCCGTAGAGAGGTTGTCTATTTGTGCGTTGCTCGAGCGCTTGTATGAAGTTTACATACTTTCTACAGTCTCCTTATCTTGTGGCAATTACTTCTCTACTTTCAGACGTTAACCTCCTTAACGTTTTAATCGATCCTAAAACCATCCGTCATTAAACTATCGATTCGGAATCGAAACGTGTAGTTATATTGAAACGCACCGATCCCATCCGAGTAATCACCAGTTGTTGTATACAGACCACCGTCGAAAGCTATTATGGAAATTAAAACGGAGGTTAGCAATATATCTTTGTATTTCACCCACATTATAAACACGCTGGAAAAACATCGGTGGATTGCTGGGCGACCATCATATTAAAAATGTAGAGTTCAAATAACTGTTTCTTTCGTCAGTCATAGCCCACACACTTTAACCCTGTTGTAATGCCCAATGCCCTTACTTTACTCGTAGTTTTTCACTGATGTATTTTAGGTAAGTGTACGATATTATTTGATATAATTATAGATTATATATCGATGCCCCCAAGCAAAAAGTCGGTAAAGTGATATTATGGACTTTTTCCTGTTTTGACGAATTCGAAATCTGTAGACGGGAATACACCTTGTAATTTTTTTTTTGATTTTCCTAATAATATTTAAGAAGATAATAATAAAATATACGTTTTTTGCACTGAAATAAACTTACAAATTATCCTAGCAAATGTACTGTAACGCAGTCTTACATAAAAATATTTCATATCTTGTTTTGGTAAGACCCGTTTACCAGATTATTGCCGTAAAATAAATTTATTATGGTTTTGGCAAACCCTAATGCTACATATATATATTTAAATTATGTTTATCTGTATCTTACTTTTAATATCTATCTATTTATCGATCTTTTAAGAGTAAGGGGACTCCTCCCTCTCCCCCTTGATCACCAGTCACTAGTATTCCACTGTATCGTTACTTTAATAAATATGATCATTGTATTATGTGAATTAGAGGAGCTTCATGGCGCAGTGGTTAACACGCCCGGTCTGTTTGCTGATTGCTGAGGTTAAGCAAGTTTCGCAAAGGCCGGTCACCGGATGGGTGACCAAAAATTTGTCATCTCTAGCTCCTCCGTGCTTCGGAAGCTGCTTTTGTTTTTCCATTAATATCAATATGCATATTTTAAATACCAAGAATGACGCTCTTACTTGTGCTTTTCAGTGCATATCCGAATTACTAAAAAAAATTGTTTCTTAGTGCTCGCCTTTGTTATCCATATTCAACAAAAACACATCACTTCCTTGTCTAGAGCTGAGTGGCACAACAAGGTGCCATCTATATTAATGGCGAAAATCAAGTATTGCCTCAAAGATCACAATATAAAGATCTACGGTTGGTGCGACTCAATGGTGGTATTGGGCTGGCTTCAGGGTGACCCAGAGCGATGGAAGCCTTTCGTGGCTAATAGCTTACAGCTTCCCGACTCAAAGACCGGGCCAGCTGGTGGAAGGGGCCCAACTGGTTAACAACATATCAAAGGAGTAATGAAACTACAAGCAATTACACAACATGGTTTGTTGAAGAAAGAAAAATAAAATTAGTAAATATTACTCAATTACCATGCAAGAATGACCTAATAAACCAACTTGTAACAAAATTCAGTTCCCTGTCAAAGGCTACACGAGTTTTAAGCTGGATACTTAGATTTATTTATAAAAAACATAAACTACAATATTTAACTTTAGATGAATTACGTAAAGCGAGAACTATAATAGTCAAGCAGTACAACTAGAAGAGTTCGGAGAGATAAAACAACAGAAAGTCGTTAGTTGTAAAAGTAAATTATTCGAATTCTATCCTATCTTAGATGAGACCAGAGTTTTGCGCATCGCGGGAAAGTTAAGACAGCGTGTCTTAACTTTCCCGTCTTAACATAGACGCCGATGCGAAGCACCCCACTATCATACCAAACAACACGCGGCTAGCAGACCTCATCATAGATGAAGCGCACCAGGAGGCAGGCGATCACGATTAACAACGGCCTTTATGAGACGCAAGTATTGGCTGATTGGAGGCATCAAGGCCACCAAAAATCGACTGCGCCGTTGTGTTACATGTAGAAAGCATAACCCAGATCAAACCAGTCAGATTATGGGTGATTTGCCACCATCAAGATCTAATCCAGTACCCATTTCACCATACGAGTGTGGATTATACTGGTCATGGCCAACAGGGGCCGAGGAATCAAGACCACCAAAGGATACGTGGCAGTATTTGTTTGCATGTCCACGAAAGCTATACATTTAAAACTCGTCTCGGATTTAACAGCTTCTACATTCCTTGCCACGCTGCGCTGCATAGCAGCAAGAAGAGGAGTTCCAGTTTACATATATAGCGATCAGGGTAAACAATTTTATAGGTTCAGGTACATTTAGAAAAGATGGGCAGCATAATTTCATGAATGAGGTAAGAAACATAGCAGTAGAGTGGTATTTCCATGCTCCTGCAAGACCATCAGCAGGTGGTCTGTAGGAAGCAGCCGGGAAAAGTCTGAAATACCATTTAAAACGGGTCATCGGGGAGCAGCGGCTAACCTTCGAAGGATATAGCACCCTTCTTGCACAAATAGAGGGGTGCTTAAATTCAACGCCGTTATGCCCTTAAACCAAAGATCCGAACGATTTGGATGCTGTAACACCATCACACTTTTTAGCAAATGGCCCTACCCTAAACGTCTATGAAACAGAGAAGGATCTAAGAACAAGATGGACCTTAAGGTCAGTTAAGGTGAGTTAACTCAAGCTATACTCAAAGATGTTTGGGAACGATGACGTAACGAGTATCTCACTCAACTAGCATCAAGAAGCAAATGGAGACAGCCGCAACGCAATATCCAACTAAATGACGTCGTGATTATTAGGGAAGAAAACCTCCCACCCGGGAAATGGGCTCTAGGTCGTGTCATACAGTGAAAACCAAAAGTGAAATCTTAAAGCGACCAGTTGTAAAAGTTTCCGTCGTACCAGTCTTTGATCATGATTAAGAACCCATAATTCAACAGCAAGACGCTACACCAGCAGAGGTAGAAAGTAAAGAAAAAAATAGCCGTTCAAGATCTTCATCAAGAAAAAGAAAGCCTTATTCCTTTACTTCTATGGCTATAACATTGTTATTATTTATTATGACTCTTATCAGCACAACACATTGCGCATATAATATAACACCACTACAAAACACTTCTATGTATTTCGACACAGTGACAAAAATGCACTTAATACGAGACCTGTGGCGCCTCGTCTACCATGATACGACTCCTTATCAAGAAGGTAATACGACGCTACCAAAATATATCAATTATTTAGATCATTTACGTTTAAATATAAAAGAAATATCACATTGCGACGGTATCGTATTGCATCATATTACGAATGCTCAGAACTGCAATATTATAACAATATTTTATCGATGAAAGCGGATCCGAAGGCGGGCACGCGTCGGCGGCGGCGCGGATTGATCGACGGAGTCGGAAACATCGCCAATAGCTTATTCGGAGTCCTGGATTCGCATTTTGTTGAGAAGTATGAACAAGACATACAACTAATCAAAGACAATCAGAAACACCTGGCATCTCTTTGGCGTAATCAGACATCTTTGGTGGAAGCTGAATTTAACCTCCTATACTAGGTACCGGAGAAATATTTGACAAACATCATAAAATTGTGAACAACAAAATAAATGTCTTAGAGAAGAAAGTGAACCAATTGAAACTAGAATTACAGAACGAGTTGTTGGTGAGGGATCAGAACAGCAATTATGGCAAAAAATGTTTTATCAAGTCTTAAAAGTCCTTTAGTCCTTTGGCTTTCAAAGTAAAAAGTGTTGAATAATTTCGGCGGGCTGGTTAGAACCACGATAGCTCAATTGGAAGAGCACCTGACCCGGAATGTCAAAACGGTGCAGGTTCAAATCCTGCTCGTGGAAATTTTTTCAACATTTATGTTTTTATAATTTGTTCGCAACAAAATTTGCGTTAAAAATTATTTGAACATTTATAAGTCTTAAAACTGTTAAACAAACACTATTAGATGCTATCAGAAACATGTATGGAAAACTGAACTTCCATTTGTTAACACCTAAACAGCTGAAGGATGAGTATCGCCAGTAAGCTCCCAAAAGACACTGCCTGTCGACAATTATGCCATATTAAATGAAATAATAATATAAAAAATACTAAAAACAACAATTTAATTTTCCAAAATAAAATGATTTGTTTGTTTTGTTGTCATGAAACCATTGATATACAGGTCGACTTTTTTATCACCATCCAAACCTTCTGAGGTGACTCCCGTGATACGAACGAACAACTTTTACTATTGAACCAACTTCCTAACTCGAAAAAAAATCAGCTGTTCCGTACAAAACATCAATATTCATTCGACCATGAACGACAACCTAAATGAAAAGGTGTGTTAGATTTCTGAAAACCAAGTCTTCAAACTTTTATTCAGTTGTAGGTAACAACGAAAGGAATTTTTAAAAATTTTCAACTTAACCATTTAACGTAACGAAGACTGTTCCATATCAAGTTATATCATGTTGACCGCAATACTTCACAATAACCAGCGAAACGCATTGTCAAGTGATCATTTCGAATGGCCCGCCCGAGGGTGCGGAAGACCTCGTCAAAAAATGAAACCAACTATAGTAAACGGGAAACATTACAATTATACAAATTATCCAACGTCATTATGGCTTGTTTGCCAAATTATTCGTGGTGCGTAGAGCCACAAAATAAGGAGATTGCAGAAGGTAAGCTTCATACGAACGCGCTCGATCAACGCACACTTAGACAACCTCTCACGGCACGCAATGTAGCAACAGCTGCGCTCGGACCAGGGCTTGATACCGTTATCTAATTCACACTGTAAGTACCGTTATTTCTATAGAGCATTTCCCAATATTTTAGACGCTGTAAGAGAGAAAAGAGCTAGACACTTGCTGAGTTTCTTGCCGGTTCTTCTCAGTACAAGATCTCCCGCCCAGAGTAGACTTACGAACCGATGGCATAGTGATATTCAAAAGAGCTAGCCTAGCTTGTAGCCTAAACTGAATAAATGATTTTGAATTTGAATAAAGTTAATTTGGTACCGGTAATGCACGTAACGTTAGCTAGAAAAGTATCGCTACTGTTTTCGTTATATATTGCGCTTTAGCCAATCTGCGTAATCGAATTAATACGGATAGTAAACAAAACTCACACTAGGCACCCTGGTTCCTAGCTGTTCCGCGATTCCATGTCCGTGAGAGGGTGGGTCCATGTGTGCATTGCTCGAGCCCGGTATGTATTATATAGCTTACCTTCTGAGTCTCCTTATTTTGTGGTAGAGCTATGAAGGCTCGTACACCGCCGAACCATTTAAGGGTGGGCGAGACCGCAGCCAATTATTTCACGAACAGACCGAATGACATGCGGTAAGCCATTTTTTGCAAATGTAACATTTGGCACGGGTATGCTGTATGCGAAATTATGAACTAGGTGTATAATTTGTGATAAACGAGGCGTTCGTTCGCTTACTTGCGTGGAATTGAAAAGTGCTAGTTTCAAGGCGATGGGTGTTGAGTTTTCTAATTTATATGATGTAAGTGCCTACATAAGAGCGCCTGCCCGGTGGACGGATGCTATTCTGGAAGCCCTGAAATGCAACACGCAGGCGGCTATCCGTCTAGCCCAGGATAGGACCTCTTGCAGAGCCCTGGTCCGCGATGTTGCTATTGGTGATCACGACCCTCAGGCATGAGGACTCGACGACGAAGAGAGAAGACCTACATACAAAGATGTTAAATGACTATTGTACCCTTCTTAACTTTTTCTATGTTGGAAATATGATGGGATCTGGTCATCGATTCGGTGCCCATGGACATCTGCAGCATCCGAAGAGCTGCTTATGCATTGCCGACAAGGAGCCTTCCTTGTTTTGTAGTGTATTGTTTACCACCTAGTGTAAATTGTTTTGTTACAAAAAAAAATATTAAAAATAAGACGTTATTTATGATTTCAGACATGACTTTTAGTGGGTGTTGAAAAGATCAAACTACAGTCATTCTGAATATGGGAAACGACGAGTTTTAGCTAAGTAGAAGATGCTTCTACTTACATTTTGTGGACTCTGTATATCTTTTAATTGTGAAGAAGCTCGAGTTATCTCTTTCTCAACCGTTATCCACCCAATGTTGAGTGTAGGTCTCTTCTAATGCACTCTATTTCCTTCGATCTTGTGCCTTCCTCATCCAAATCTTTCCCGCTACCTTGACACGAGTTAATATGTCTGGTTAATTTAGGTATCATTATTAGCAGTGTTAGATTAGCATATAAACAGCGATATGCTCGACTCAGGCTCTTCTAAACTCTTCTACACAGCTAAAAATAAACGTCCTGAATGGGTAGTAGGTAAAAAATGTTTAGACAATCAAACAGTACTTTTTTTAAGTTCTTATTTAAATAAAAAAAATGACATTTGACTTTTTTTGACAGGGCTTTGCTTTGCACCGGGTCAGGCCTTAATCCACCAGGGTGTCCCAACCTTGGATGGTGGGTTAATTAACAAAACAAAAGCGACACTCACCCTTAACAATAGCACTTGCAAATTGCTGTTGCAAGCGTCATAGTTACAATAATAACAGTGTTCGGTGTTCGTTTAATTCCCGCAAGATGGCGTCCGGTGCGCAGACACGTCCCACCGGGCGAGTGGAATCGACGCGACGTGACCGCACGTCGGGCGCACACCTAGACGGGCCACGCTAATGTTTTCAGCACTTATTATTCAGGAAATGATATGATGCAGATGCATTGGTGTTTGCGGCAGAATAATATTGAGATTGAGCACTCTTCTACATCGTTTAATCTACTAGAAAACCTTTCTTCGATATGTGATAGTAGTTATTTAGATTCATTCTTTACCAGGATAACTTTAAACAAAAGCATGGGGTTTTAAATAAAAATCTTATTGACTGAGCTACCTGCGGCTGCTGGGTATACAAGGTGCATTGCCTCTTTGACAACTAGGACAAAGAGAAGAAGAGAAATGTTACGGGTGTTGGAGAGTCAGGTAAGGATTTTCTGTAGCAGTTCATGCTACGCCCAATAATGTATCATAGGCTCACTAGACACGCTAGAACCTCCTCATCACCAGCAAATTGTATGTCTCCACTGCTGGGGCAAGAGCCTCCCTATAAATGCACAACGCGGCCCAATGCGATTTGGTGGTTTTTAACGACTGCTAATGCAGACGGTACCAACCGCATTACGTGCCTACCGAAGCATATAGGAGCATGACAAATTTTTGGTCACCCATCCGATGACCGGCCTTAACGAATGTTGTTTAACTTCAGCAATCGCAGACCGTGTGCGTTTATTACTGCGCCATCGAGCTCCTTCCCACTGCGTCATTGACAACTCAACCTAGAAACAATTGTTTTTTTAAGTACCTACCTACTTACTTATTTTTATCCATTCAATAAATCTTCTCATTCATACAAATTCTTACCCAAAAGTGCACCAATAAGGAACTTCAACATTTGTAAATTCTTAACATACAAAGTTTAAACAATTTATTTAATTGTTCCGAATGTGACTTTATAAAGAGGTAAAAATCACTCCGATAGGGTTGACACGTTTGCTTTAAAACTCCTGCGATGCGTCAACAGACTTATCGGACACGTGCTTAACCGGCTGTACCAGAATAGTTATATTCCTAGGTGTAAACCTATAACAATTTTACTTTTAAGTCTTGCTTGCGGAGTGTTTTTGGGGAATGCTGCCCAATCGTAGGACAGCATTCCCCCAAAACAATCCGTGAAACGGAGGGAACGGAAAATGATGTACCATAACTTATTACTTTACTATTTCTGAAATAGTACACAAGAGCCAACCAACCACCACCAACTTGCTTAAAAAAGTAGCTATACATGTAAAAACATACATATACAGGTCGAAAAACATTCTAAAGTATCAGGTTCTTAGTTTCTGCAAAGATAATTAATAATTGCGAAGCATCAGTCATTTTTTATTGCAAAAAAAGTTACTATAATGATCACTTTTTTATTATAAAACAATTATTATTAAAAATGAATTGACGTACATTGATCATTTTTAGTGCAACATTTATTCTTAATTTTTCACGAACTGTTTTGGGAGATTTTGAATTTCCCCATTTATTTTATTTATTAGTTTAGCCAACAACACAATAGCTACAAATAACAAAAGTCTGTAGAAAAAGTCGCATGTAACTACTAACATGCACTCGTTTCACAAATGCAATGACATTGCTGCAATAATACTGCGTTAATAGGTAGATCATAGTAAGGCCTCACAACTATTGTGATTGGAGTTTTAGCTATTATTGTTTGTTTTTTGGAAGTTGCAAACTACCGAGTCAGGAACAAAAAGTAGCCTATGGACGTTTGCAACACATTAAGTATCACTCATGTTGACGCTCTTAATAAATTATAGTCTTGTTAATCCGTCCTAAAAAGCTAGTGTACCTACTTGTGGTAGGAAAAGGTTCACGTTAGTATTTTATTTTTTATTTTATTTTATTAGGAAACTCAACAGCCTTATTGTAACAATCATGCTTATAAAACTCATATAAAACACTTAGCCATTAACAGAGTTTCACAACATGGTAAACAATATTCACGACGCGAAGTAACAAAAAGTAATGTGATATAATGTATTTTACATTGTTTGCGAAACAAACGGTTTCAAATATTTGGTTTGGATTGGCAGTATGGTAAATATCATTAAATTGATAGATTATAGTGTTAGTAGTACTTCAAGTTCAAGTTCGGTCACCGGCGCCGGCGTATGGAGGCTATGAAGTGATAGTAATAAAGTTAATATGCTTATACTAATAAAAGCTGCCTTCTTTGCCCTGAGGCAGCCCTACGAAAAGGTGTGGGCGTCAACACGGTCAACACATTTGTCCCAATGACGACCGGCGACTTTATTATAATTCATTTATTGTGTTCTCCGCTCTTGTCTGCATAATGAATCTTTAGAGTAGCCACAGGGCCATTGACACTTATGGAACTTCACTCTTACTATGGGCAAAGCAGTAAAATTGTGTAAAACTTGTTATTAGCTTAAAAGTAAGATCATATAGTGAATAATGACGTAATCTCCCCAAATAAAATTAATTAAAAATAAAATTACTGGGCGTTGATGCATAAATAAGGCCTGAGGTCGGTATCGCGCGAACTCAGTGCATGACATTCGTGATCCCGAGCCATCCCCGTGGTGGAGAAGGGATGGTGCTAGGTTTTCAGAGGATATACCTTTCCTCGTCAAGCTTTAAGTAGCTGGACGAGGGAAGAGGAGAAGCGAGTCGCACATAAGCTCTGGCGCATGGCGCAAAGCATTTTACTTGTTAAAATTTATATATTTTTATTTATTTATTTGCAACACAAACAGGTAGATATCAGAACATTACAATACGATTTGAATAAAACAGTTTAGAACTAGATACATACCCTAATATAGTGTTGACAGCAAGCTAGATTATAAACAGTTATTACAAAGTAATGCTATTGTACATATTTACATTTTTGTTTATTCAAAGGTAAATATATTAGAAAGTAAACATATATAAACTAATTAAATGAAATTAATAAATTAAACTTATGAAAAATAATAAAAATAAACGCGAGTAGATCCGTAAAAGTTGTTTCATTTAAACTTGTGAAGTTAACAAAATTGTATGCAGCTCTAACTTTAACAAACTGTAGCTGTTAAACGTGTCTAATTGGCTGTGAGCAATGCTTAAGTCGTTGTAAGTACGGCACATTCAGTGCAAAGTACTGTGAAAAGCACTTTGGGTTTTGCACAAAGGTATGGCAAAAGTGATTTCGTGTCTGGCTCGTCTAGGCAATCAGGTAGGAGTTTTTATGTGAATAATTTCAAGCACAGAAGATGTGGTTACGTTGTGCAGAATTTTATACAGGGTCAATAAACTTAGAAAAGCCTGCGATTCGCTAATGTGGATGTGCTGAAAAATTCAAGCCTATCCTCATAAGACTTAAGTTGGTGTTTAAGTTTAAAACGATAGCATAATTACCTTAAAAAATTGAGTAGGTAACACGTGCGTTATACCCATGATGTAATATGGCCGACTAGGCTTCGGTTTTGCTACGTTCGAAGTCGACGGTTTTGTCTCAGTCGCCTGACTCTGATACTTTACCCATATTTCAAATGACAAAATCAGGAGACGTGAGACAATTGTAAATCTTTTAAAATAGCAGAGTCCCTGGGACCTTGAGGCCTATCATGAGATCTTAAAGCAGTATTATTGCAGTTGAAAAAGGGAGACGCTTGTATTGTAGCAGCGTTTATAAGCGTGTCTCGTTTTCACAACTTTTTTTTTACGATTTTGGCAAATGGCTCTGCTCTACCCAGAAGCAAGGACAACAAAGGATTATGCCTAGTGTGTGTGTGTGTGTGCTAGTCATCCTCACCTTGCAGACCCGCAAGTTGCTTCTTTAAGGACCTCATGTTGTAGGAAGGAGTAAATGCGTGTGCTAAAAGGGAATTCCATATCTATGTGGTGCGACAAAGAAATGATTCATCAAACTTTTCATTCGCGACGGAACACTTGTAGTTACCATAGTATGTCGGTGACAGCGAAGACTAGCAATCTGTTCTGTGAAGGAAGGGAGAAGGAGGGATAAGGGAATAAAGTTCTTCAATGCACTCGCCATGAATTAAAGCAATAATACGGCCTCATAGGCGCTCGTTAGCCGACTCAGTCGAATAAAAATAAAAGTACTACGAGAATTCTGCAACATAGGTACTCTATTACCTTTATTCGTAATTCACATCTTGGTGAGAATAACAGTTGATGTATGGTTGATAATAACTTGTCCATTAGCCACGCTTTGTCCTACACAATGTGCGTCATTATTAAGTAAATTGGATGACTACATTTAAAAATAAATGTTGCAACCAAATAGCTTCGCTCTTACGTTTTCTAACACTGGACGTTCACATAAGTAATCTATTATTATTTCAAATGAAACAACTTTTACGGATCTACTCGCGTTTATTTTACTTTACATATTATTTAATGTTTATGAGACTGTCTCCCTGTGACCACGGACCCTGGAAAGGATTCGAAACGTCAGGATAAACATTAAATAATGTGTAAAGTAAAATAAACGCGAGTAGATCCGTAAAAGTTGTTTCATTTAAATTCGCATAAACTTTAGAAAACAATATATTATTATTTCACATTAATATTCGACATAACACAAATTTTAGAAAATAAATTTATGGTGCAAACATGACTCTTCACTTCCCCGAGTAAAGACTTTCAATTTCAATTTCCAAACGAGTAGGTACAGACGCTTGCACGTCACCCTATCCAAAACGTCATATTTCTTCAATATAATTAGGTCCTTACCTATGAAATTGACGTTTTATATGAAGATTTTTTATAAAATTATATTTTTCATACTAACCTTTTTTTTATTTTCTTAGCATCTATTTATGTTAACACTTTTAAAATTTAAGGGTAGTGTGTTTGTTTCACTAGCTAAATATAGCAGACATTAAAAAGAAAAATATCAAGCTACAATGAAACAAAAAGTCAATTCCGCAAAACAAAAAAGAAATCAATTTAAAAAAAATATTGGGCCATAAAGACACAAAATGAATAATCATTGTTATTACTGAAGCCTAAGTAACATAGTCCTAATTAAATGTGTATAATAATATTAACAACCTGTATTGAGTTTTAGAAGTAATACACTTATTAATGAGTGAGAAAAAACGCCAAAAAAAAATGTTTAACCATTGAGGACGTTGCCAAACTTATAGCATCTATCTTTACAGAGGAAGAAGAGTGAAAGGATGGGGTTGCACAAAAGATCCCGATGGGTCGAAGTGTTACTGCGAGAGGGAAACCTCAGCAGGCCCCACTAAGATAAGATAAGATAAGATAAGATAAGATAAGATAACCATTGAGGAAATTTGGCAGTTTGTGGTAGGTAGTCTGATATGCAGGTGTGTGTACATAAAGAGTATTTTGTCATTTCTTGTATGAAGTTCTCGTTTAATAGCAAGAATACCTACTGGAGCTACCTGTAAGATGTCATCATTATCATCTATCGCCTCTTACAGCACAGCACTTATGAGAGGAGGCGTTGCGTTTCTCAAAACAATTACCATCATATAAAACAATGTTGGGTTACATTCTTTTGTTTCGATGTCGTCATTCAATCCGTAAACGGCACGCGAAATAACGCAAGCTTGTAAGCGATTTATTAAAATAAGCAGTGTCGAGTAAAACAGGCCTGCAGAGTAATGGCCCCCCACCCACCAACCATGGCTAATGGCCCCATTGGACAGCAGTTTAATTTCGAATCTTATAAACAAGCCAGCAGGTTCGCTGATAACTGCTAAGTGATTTGTGGGGAATGCATTTACATATTTAAAAGCTTGATCCTGCAAGTACTGGCTCTGACGAGATAGTTCCATATTCAATCAATACACGAGTGAATGGTTGATAAGAAATTAATTCCTGTTTGTATTTCCAAAGTTTGTTGTATTTAAAATTGTTATGCGTTTGCAATGACATAATATTGGTAGCATTTAAAAAAATCGACTTGCCTCATTTGCAAGGTTTGGATTAAAACCTTGCGTAATCGGCGACAGCTCTTCGTACATTTGTCGTATTTTTAAGTGTTATTTTCAGTCTTTTTTAAAGCTTACCATACCATGTAAGTATAAAATTTTTCAAAACTTGTATTATCAATATGTAGATACTATTTGTATTCAGAACATAATATAAAATTTTTAAAAAATAATTCCCGAAAAGTATTTAAATATTTTCTAAACTTAAAGTTTACAAAATATTAAAAAAAAATTACTTTAATAACTTTAAAATGTCAAATCAATAACTCTATTGAAGCTTTAAAAACAAAGCCCAACGATCTTCCGATTCGGGAACCTTATGTTTATTGTTTCTTTGATAAAGGATTCGACAGACAATAATTTTAAAACATATGATTAAAATTGCAACTCAAACAGCGCGGTATAAGAAGTCCTTCGTTACACCACATCGCAAGTGGCACTTTGTAGATACAAAATTAAACCGAAATCGCGTTGTACGTGAGCATTCATAAAAACTTTGTTGTCTTCGCGCTGCTCACCCATGGGAAATAATTGCCGTATGAAAAAAATACAGGAAGTCATTAGTGGCAAAACGAGGCATCTATTTCACGAGAACGATGGGCTCGCGGCTGCATTCACACCGTGACGTAACAGGCCGACATCGGCAGGGACAACGGCGGCGGGGCGCTCCTCGATATAATGCGTTTGAAGAAACGTGTTTTTAGTACAAATTCTTTAAAACTTATGCAATAAACATAAATGTTATTATTGAATTCAGGGTAAGACCATAGTTAGTATTAGTGTCACAGAAAAAGTGCTAAAGAGGTCCTGGAATGGAGTACTTGTGCAGATTTATCAGAGGATGAGAATGAGGCTGAGATCGCCGAGACAATATGGGTCAATGATATCCAAAATGGGAGGTCAAAACTTGAGGGAGATGCACGATACCGTCGGAATTTGAAGAAGGAAAGTTCTAAGGAAAAAGTTTTTATATAATCCATCTGTAGCAGCCTTGCTGATGACGATGATGACTTTATGATACATTTTGAAAAACAATACAGATCGTAAGCCGTAGACAACTACCAAAATTATAGCATTAGTGGCATTAGTTCCTCTTGTTACATGACATAGTAAATGGCAGCCTCGAATAGTCGCCGCTAATAAGCAATGCGTCCTCGCAATTTGACATTTCAGACATTTTAATTCACTTTTAATTCACCTTATGAATAGCGCTTTTACGCGGTTTGTACACCATTTTGTGTTCATTAATATAATATTAACGGTGCTCGTTATATGTGAGCAGCGACTGGGAAGGCCGTAAGAGCCGGTGTCAACCACTGTCGAACCCACAAAGGTAACGAGCAACCAAATCTTTTATCACGAATACCTACACTCGAACAAGGCACAGTTAGAGAAGTAATTTGTAACAATATAAGACATTCAGACCGTGTCTTAATTCATATTTCAGACATTAGCTTTTATCAATTTCCCGAATCAGAGGTAATGGTTATTTTTACGATTTCTCGCATTTTATATTCCTATGGAAATGTTTGTAAGACAAATTAACTTGGACATAACGTTCAAATACTTTATGATTATTACGCTACTAGTAATTTTGAATTATACACGGTTTACTTAATTGTGCAACTGGAAAATTTTTGGGTACATTTGTCGGGTGTTTTATATACGCAACGATTCTCGTGATATGTACACGGACCAGCCAGCCTCACAAACATAGCGAGTTTTCAGATACGACACCCATAAAACCTTTATGATTAGTCAAACCGCTGGTGCGGACGATTCATTATGACCCATTATGCGTCGTGTTTATCGACTTACTCTATACAAGCCAATAAAATAACGAACGACCGAGATAAGAGTTCGACAGTCTTCTAATCTCCGGAACAAGGGACACTAATTCGATTGTGGTTTTGGTCGAGTCTTTTTTGGGGTTTACGGCACAAATTGTAGCGTTAAAAAAACTACAAAATGGCTTTTTCGAGGGCCATTCATTAGTCCGCCGGTGAATGGTGTTGCTGGCATCGTTTTCGCTCAATTAGTTAAACGGAAATTCGAGCCTCACACGATGGTGGAACCTCAACCATCTCGGTCATTCACTAATTGGTTTATGCGATTTTAATATGGTTCGTAAAAAAAAAAACAATTAAATTTTACTTATACATTCTGAACACAATTTGTCTGTTAAGATTTAATGAAACAAATACCGAAACGGGTTTATTAAGAACCGCACTTAATTAAAATTCATGTCTTTATAATTTTTTTATCATCGTTAATTTATTATAAAACGTCACTATTTATCTTTTGCCATAATCACATTTAGCTAATAGTGAACACACATTGATAAGTCGTAAAATTAAAATTTATGATAATGAGCGAGCTCTCGCTGGTAAATCAATAAAATGTGAATGGCACTTATAAAAACATTTGGAACTGTGTTTTATTTTTCATCATGCGATGAAATTTCATGCGTAGGAGTTGCGTACCGGAATTTATGAATTGTGAGTCACGGGTCTATAGGGGCTTTATTATGAAATTATCTATTTAGTAATATTATAATAATGCATATTTAAATATTTTAAGTATTTTGTGAATGTACTTTGGTATTGTAAAATAATACTTAGCTAGGCTCACTTACAACTAGCGTTCGACAGAAACCAGTGATCAATCCTTTTTCCTTTAATTCTTAAATATAGGGATCAGCAACAGATTTTTTACTTTAGCAACTAATTGATTACACTACCTAGCAGTCATCTAGTAAAATTTCAATAAAATTCTATATTGTCTTTTGGCGACAAAACGCGACGCTGGTGTCAAACGCTGGTGTCAATACGATCGTTATTTTTTATTTCTTTGTAAGCTTGAATTTAATTTGAAAATGCATCTACAACGTAATTATGCCCACATGAATGTAATGTACTTATGCTGATTTTTAAACAACTTCATTTAAATGCTACCTACAACACAGACGGAGTGTAATAATGATAAATTAAAAAGTAAACTTTCCTTTAGTTATATGCCAATAACATCAGATCACAGCAAGAGGCCAGTTGTGTAGACAGACAAGTTTGACTGGCGTATTGGATTTTATTACAAAATTGAGGGGTCATTAGTAATAAATGTGGACAAAATGTATCGGTTAACAATTAAAATAAAATGAATATTGTATATTTTTTTATACGAAAGTTCATTTGCATAAGATTAAAAAATACGACTTGTTAAGTTGAGTAAACTTGACACGTGACCTCGCCATGTTTGCCTAAAGAGATAAGTGACAGTGAAATACCGTTAAATGTGGAATCACACCTCTTTATGGTACGAAGCAATAGAATTAAGAATATTGTGCTCAGTCTCGACAAGAGAAATGTCTCATTGAGACTTTGGCGGAAAAGTGAGAGTCACGCTTGCAATTTTGTTTTATTTTATGTGTTTGTCGAATATAAATGTGGCATAATGGTAAATTGTTAGGTGATTGTTAACCATCAAGTGTTTGTGAAGTGCAAGCGTGTTCCAAATGAACAAACAAACAAAACTTGTAACGTCACTTATGAAATTTTATCGACAAGTCCGCGTGGGGTTTACTGAAGTTCTACACTTTATCGAAGCTCTACGACATTTGGGAGAATATCATTTACTATTTATCGCATAATTATCATATGTTTGTTATTAACTAAAGAAAATAAAGAAAACAACTAAAGTATGCTGTGATGCGTTAGGAGTACAGCTGATTTGTGTCTGTTGGCCTATTACCCCCTTATTCATAAAAACTATTTAAGCATTATTTAGTTAAATATGGTTTTGTCAACGTCACACAATAGTTATTTGTTATACAAGAGTGCAAAGTTGTTTTTTAACCGCGTGCTCAATTTTGATGACCGAGCAAGCGAAGGATTCTAAAATTGAATCACGAGCGCAGCGAGTGATTCAAAAATTAGAATCCTGAGCGTTAGCGAGGGAATCAAAAGAGCACCAGGTGAAAAATCTTTGCACTCGAGTGCAACACCTAACTTTTCATCCCACCTCAGCGAGGAAATGACTAAATGCAAAAAAACATTTACAACCACAATATACTTTTATTTCAGTTTAGGTATTAACTACTACATTATGAAAGGTAAGTATTACAGAATAATCTTTAAATTATAACAAACAATATTTAGGTATAATTAAGAAAAATTGAAAGTAACGTTGCTACAGTTACTAAGTGTAATATTTTTGTTAGGTACTTACTGTAATGTTGGTGTTACTAACTTGTGTACTGTAACGCTGGGTCGTTACTTAAGGAACGGGGGGTTGTATCGAATAATAATGCTTTAAAGCTTTAAATATTTATATTACTTTCAACATGAAATAATAACAATCAATTCGTCGTCGCGACCCGTCACCGAGTCCGCGATGTTCTTCTTTTTTCTCTTCTACTATATTTTAATGCAGGCCACGGTGGCTGCCAGTAAGTATGCCCGAGCAAGGAGTCTCGGTTGCTACAGTACTGATAAATTGGGCACCATGGAGGTAGAAGCAAATAGGTTTAATGATGTTTTGAATTCACAAACTTAGTGCACACGATGTTCTAAATTCAATTTACTTTATCCTCTAGGGGATAAAAACGGCTTTTGCACTCAGATATCGAAGAGCAAAAATAAGTACTCTTTCCGAGATGGGGGGATGAAAATGTCATTTTGAATTTGAGAAAAAGAGACAAAACAATGATTAACTAAATAGTTTTTATGAATATGGGGGTTAATGTTTAAGGCAGTTGCGCAGTGCTTAGATTTGTTAAGAAAATATTAAGTTTTTTTTTATATAAATCTCATTGATGAACTGAAATGTTTTAATGAGAATAAATGTCTTTAAAATTAAAATTATACTGAAGACTACTGTATGGACCGAAACAGTCAAATAAAATATTGTAAGGATTTAAAAATATTCATTTCTCAACAAACGCGTTTGTCATTAGCTCACAAAACACTTTCCAAATATATTTGCATATGGTCAACCTTCGGTGTTAAACATTATACAAAAACTTACGAAATTTTAATTCAAACAAAAGACATAAGCGCGAGAATAAATCACAATTTTTATTATTTAATCCCATAACCGTTTGGAATAAAGTATTTTAGCTAATAAGCTCGCGATGCCTACGCAGGTGACACCGAACGCCGTAAAAATGCCACAATGCGTCGTCGCGTTCCCAACACTTTAGCGTATCCGTATAGTTAAAAGCTGTATAATAGCGTTATCTCGGGCCCGGCACTAAATTGGGATGTCTCGAGGCGTGGCGCCTTATCAGTTGTCGTGTTCATCTTGAGTTGTTAGGCTTTAGGAGGGATATTTACGTCGCCCGGGTGGCGGCGGGCCTACACGCGACATAGTCGGCGACTTATAGCCTACGCCGAGGGACTATGAAGCAATTGATAGAATGGAATGCTAGAATATAACTTATTTTTTCGGAACAGTTTTTATTGTGTTATTTAAATTTTAACGCGAACACTACACATTGAAATTAACACACTTTTTACGAATTTGCTTACGTTTCATTTTATCTATAAATTAATACGCGAAGCAAAAACTTTGTACCCTTTTTTACGAAAATTGCGCGGACGGAGGAATGAAATTTCGCACACTTATAATTTACCTATATAGAGAAGGATTGCAGAATTTTAATATTTTTTTTAATTATGCATACAAAATACATTAAATCAAGAAAACAAACATTACACACACTACCATGAATTTGACACACACGCATATATACTCTTTTCAAAAATTTCAAAAATGGAAGAAGAGAGGCCGTAATCTTTTTTAATTTTGCATTGCTTAGGATACAATTCGTGCCTTAAGGCGAAGGGTAAGGCACACTAGCGCCACCAATTGATAATTTGACAATTACTAACGGACCGGATTTTTTTTTAAACATTGCGTACCGTCCGATAACAGGATAGCATTCATAGTATTTATTTAATAATTGTGCACTACTTTTTGTTGCGTGGATTATTCATAAAACGGGCTATCGCATTTACTCACAAACAATGGCCACTTCTGGTGTTAGCGAATGAATACAAAAACAAACCTAAAAGTAGTGCACAATTATTAAATAATAGATGTTTGCCTAGTGTCTGAAAGTCCGCAATGTTTGAAAAAAAATCCAGTTTAGCAGTTATCAAATTAAATCCATTAGCGGCGCTAGTGTGCCTTACCCTTCGCCTTAATAAAATTACGGTCGCATTTCGACCACTGGGCGACCGACCACTAGTAAATATTAATTTTTATCTTGACGTTTCGAGGCACAGGAAGAATGTTGGTCGTCTCATAATTATTTGTATTCCGTTTCCGTTATTTCTGTCTTTAATTTTTCTTCTAGTTTCTTACAAAATATTTAGTAACTTATATTTATGTCACCAACAAGTTATTTTTGAATTTTTATATTAACTGTTTGGTTGCCGCAATGTCTGTGTTTTTTTCCCGAAACTTTGTATATGTGATTTTCCTTTAAGAATTTTTACACTTTTCTTCAAAACAATACCAAATATTACCTAAGTAGGTAGTTACTAATATGTAATTGGTATTTAAAATAACAAATAAACACTACACTACACTCTACCGCTTCATGTGTAAGACTCTTGTGTAAAATACTAGTTATTTTGAGTGAGAGAGCTTATTGTAGATCCTAGTATGAATGGAGACATTTCTACGAATAAATTCTACTATTATCACGCGCGGTGACTCGAACAATCCGAAACAGGGGAAAAGTACCAATCCTTCTAGTGTTATGGTTCGTTGAGCAAGCTCTAACTTTTTCGCTAACAAATAAAATAAATGTTATAAAGTTATTTTACATAGGCTTTAAACATAGAAAATCAATAAAATGACAATTAGCCCGTGACTACGGCCGGCGCAACTCGGTCGAATCGTTGGGTACTTAAAAAAATACGCCTAGTACCTATACCTCTAAGCAGTTCGCGTTAAGTACCGTTTAAACATTTTATTCTCAACAAAGGTTGAGGGCATCGATAAGTGAGCACGACGATAATTAAATAATGACATTAGAGCAGTGTCGATAGTCGCCCGGCATCCCGACATCGACAAAGGCTCGATCGATCGTTTCGATTACTCCCAGCGTCAACCCTTGCCGGACATCCATCGGTTTGATGAAGCGCTCTTTTGATACTTTTACAGTGTCTTCGTTTTTTTTCCGCCTTATTGTCCGCGCTCCATTGATAAACGGACAGGTATACGTACTCAGACAGGCGCCAACATTCTTCGCCTCGACCTCACACTTACTTGCTGCTTTATAAAAACGGCCACACTGTTTTTTTTTGTATTAGCACTTTTTGGTCTTATTTGCCTTCCTTTGTGACGGTCTTGGTTGTTTGTTTTGGTTATTAACGCGGCTGTAGGAAGTGGTCGAGATAAACCTATTGGGCCTAAGCGTTTTATTGTACCAATTTTGGATATCCGTTTTTGAGATATAGGAGTGTCGATGATGGGACTGTGGCCTCGAGTTATTTATTTAGAGATAGCCGTGACTATCATAGTTCCATTAGCACTGAGTGGTTTTGAGGTGCGATCATTCCGCGATGCGAGAGATGGTGGCAACACCCGGGACGGATTGGCTATGATTTCAATGAGGTTGGGTTAAATGAATATAAATTGACGATTTAACTGGTTGTGTTCGTGGTTGAAATGAACTGATTGTCAAAAATAAGCTTATAACAGTGTTAAGAAAAATGTTATTATTCTTGCTTCTGTGTAATTTATTATTAAGAACTTGCAGACCTTTAGCATAATTGCAAATAGGCCATGTTAACCATAATAATCATAGAGTTTATTATTATTATATAATTTTCCAGACTTAAATAATAGGATTGACATGTTTTTTCAAAAATAATTATTGGGCGTTTTTCTGTTGAACTAATTGATGGTTTTTTCTCCATTAATTTAAATCACTTTGCTAAGCTTAAGCTTAATATCTAAATAATATGACACAAAGCTCATTGAAAGTCTTACACAATGTAATTTTACGTGCACCTAACATGCAAGATACCAATTAAAAGGTGAAGTGAAATTTCGTAAAAAAACCGACGCAAGATGCAACTGCTTCTTAGTACCTACTTAATGTGTTCACATTAAATGTTTTTGCCAGGTGTTAATTATAAAACAAATGAGGGTCTAACTAACGGGTCGCGATGGCCGGCAGGCAATAAATTTGCGAAAACAATCCGAAATTAGCCAGATTAGCATTTTATGAATGGGCTAAAAGCACGAATAAGTTCGAAAGTCGTGATGTCGCCTTAGCATGATAGATAACGATTGTTGAATAACACGCATCCTACAGATAGGAGAGCTCTTATCTCACTATAAATATTGTAATGAATCGCCTTTAGATACGAACCCAAAGGAATGTGTGTTCAATTAATGACAATGGATTTATGTTTTTTGTATATATTTTTTTGTATTATTTACCAGATTGAGTGATGTGCTTTTGAATAGGTATAACTCTCATCAAGATAACACTAAGTGTGTTTCATAACTTGCTTTAGCGCGCCAAGCTTGCGATCTGTAGGTAACTTCTGTTGCATAATGAACTAGCTGTTTTATTAGAGATAAGAAAAAGATGCGCAGCGTTGATTAGTTTCATCTAGTAAAATGCATATTATAAATATCATCCTTTCAATTTCTTCATCGACAGCCTATAATTTTGTAGATTTGATTAAGATTTCATTTCCTCATTTGATTAAGTAGTTACTGTTAACAACTGCCCTCTTGTTTTCTTTGCATTTGGTGACTCTTTTTAGAAATAAGTATTTTCGTAAAATAATGGTTGATTCTCGTGATTTAACTTAATAAGTTAGTAGTGAATAATGCAATAAGTTAGTAATTGTAATTGGCATAATATTTTCTGTATATTTTGATTTAAGTTAATCTATTGGAAGACAACTGTACAACGAATGTTGTGTATACCTATAATTGGCAAACATATTTAAGACACTACCCTTGTAAAATTCATTTTAATTGTTTATGTGTATTGCTGTTGGTGTACCTTAAAATAAAAATAAAAAAAAATAACTTTAAATCAAATGATATTACACGTAATAATAAGAATTTTTTTTTTGACATTATTTTTAAACTTTTTAATGTGTGATACATGGCAATAATGCAACTCGCCTCATTTGTCATCAGAAGGCGCTGCATCAAAATTACACAAATTCTCATTTTCGTTTTATCATCATCATCATCATCAGCTCATTTTATGTCCCCACTGCTGGGGCACGAGCCTTCCCTATGGATGGATAGGGAGAACGGGCCATAAACCACCACGCGGGCCCAGTGCGGATTGGTGGTTGTTAACGACTGCTAATGCAGCCGGGACCAACGGCTTTACGTGCCTTCCGAAGCACGGAGGAGCTCGAGATGATAAATTTTTGGTCACCCATCCGATGACCGGCCTTTGCGAAAGTTGCTTAACCTCAGCACTCGCAGACCGAGCGCGTTAACCACTGCGCCATCGAGCTCCTCAGTCTTTCGTTTTATATAATATACTTTTGTAACTGTTACCTATTTCTATAAAGCTGTGCAGTTTCTTGCGCCAAATTTTCTTCATAGCTAAAAGACGCCCTGAATGTGTAGGACGTTCTAATGGGTGTAGGTAAAACATTTTAGTTTGGATGTTTTTTTGTAACTTAATTTGATAAAGAAATGAAAACAAATATTTTGTCTTTGACTCTGATAACGTGATTGAAGGGTAAATAAAATTCACACTCTTCACTCTGGTGTGAGTTCTCTTCAACTGAGAAGCGTGAATAGGCCGCCGGTGACGCTCACCTTGGCGGACCTTATACTCATTCGACTTAATACCATACAAAAAAAAACCCATCGACTAATGTGAGAATATTATGAATGAGCCCACTCATCATCATCCTTTTTGCCAGACATTTTTGGGACTTTTTTTTAACGCAAATTAGAGTTGAGTAAATAATTAGTATGCCCTGTCGCCTCCTAGCAATTTCTCTGGGCCTAATGGATAGGCCAGGCCTTGGGCCGCGGCCGCTTGCCTTCTCGGTAATTCGTCAAATGGTCAATTTGTTCGCATGTTGCAATTTCGATTTGAATTTAAGAACACATTTCCGGTTGTAAACGCTCATTTAGCGTTCATTCATGATTTTTTGTGCGGATCTGGGATCCGTTTGGTTCGTCACAACTTTAAATGAGACTGGCTGAGACCTTTTTGACCGCACATCAATTTTTGCACGCTTTTAGACGGAGTAGATAATTTACGAGATCCTGTTTCTTATTCAATTTATTTAATTGTAATTTTGTAATTGTACTCATTACGAGTATTGTGTTTGTAATATTATTATCTTCGTTAGACTGTAGGTGTTATTATAAATCAATAACGGAATCAATTATTTCAATCTTCGTGCATGAGATAAGTATATTATAGTGTTACATTGCAAAATACATGACAATTGCTACATAATTTGTTTCTAATAACCAAGGGTAGTCTTATTTACAGTGTATCACAAGATAATAATATATTGGACTCAATGTTTATTTTCAATGTTCGATTAAAATTTTCTGCTGGGTGTTATACGAATCTAATTACCTGCTAACCACCGGGTATTCAAAATACGCTGTTTCTGTCTGTTTGCCTTGATAGTTAAGGTGACGCATGAGTGCATCAAAAATAATGCTTTATTTTCATACTTTTAAAAAATCAATGTTTTTGTAAATGCGATACGTAGTAAATTTGTCATAATAATAGGTAAGTATTATTCTAAATTTCATAGTTTCAAGTCAACTCGCCACAACTTAAAAAAATTATTTTCGTCATATTCTATAGAGCTTCTAAACGAAATACCTAATTATACTTTATTGTAGGGTTTCTGACCTTGCTATTGGTTTGAAATGTCAGGCTAATATAAAAATATTTACAAAAAGATCGTTAAGTGAATTTTCATATTATACATATACCTACATACAAATTTCAATTTTTTTTTCATATTTTTTTTATAATTTATTTGTAATAAGTAAAAGCAATGTGACCGCTGCTATGAATATGGCGCAGGCGCAAATAATAATAATAATAATAAAATGAGGCTCTCGTTAGGCAGCTGGATCAAGGGCCTGATTCAGAAGGCAGTTCTCTTCGATACGGCACGAATTGTGAGGAGGTTCTTGTCTCTGGAGCCCTAACCACCGGCAGCTTGGATCCTGGTCCCGATGCCGGTGGACCCCTATTTTTATATTTTTAAATGTTTTGTTTGTTTTGTTTTTAGAAAAAATTTAAAAATGTAAATTAATATGTAATTATAATACCGCCCACCAGAGACCTAATAATGAAATAATAATACCTTACCGACTTTAAAATCAGTTACATGTAGGTATTTAAAAAAAATCATAAGTATAGAAAATATTATTTTACTTTGTCACACTAAAAACACTCTTGGATGTTACTTCTATATACTGTGTTGTTTTGTTAGAGGCAAATAAAGTTATTATAATTATTATTATGAGTAATACCAGTATGTCTAAATACAATTTTAAACACTAAATAACACACTTTAATAACAAAAACAAATAGTAAAATAATTTGTAAACCAAATTAAACACTTTAATTTGGTTTACAAACTATCAAAGTTACACAAGTTACCTACTTTGCAAAGTTACACAGCGGTCACCGTCTTTTCTCTCCCGTTCAACAAATTACATTACCGATAGCACTTTTTAACATAACTTCTTCTTAATATAATAAAAATGAACGAGCCTTACAGTAGTCGCTTAATATGATGTGTAACATTTGACATCTCACCTTTTGAAAGGAATATTACAATAGAAAATAGAATGAGAAAAAAAAAAATTCTATAAAATTCAACGACGTATATTTTTTTCTCTTTTTTTCCTATTTTTTCGCATTTTTTATTTTTTTTCCTTTTTTCAACCGACTTCAAAAAAGGAGGAGGTTTCTCAATTCGACTGTATTTTTTTTTTTTTTTTTTATTTTGCTAGCAAATTCGCAAACGAACTACTGACTGGGATATATATATATTCAAAAATATATATATATTCAAAAATAAGGAGACTCTGAAGGTAAGCTTCGGTCTCACTGTTACTGTTACTTTTTCTAAAACACACCCACAAATTGTATATATAGAAGGCGAGCGGAAAGATGTTACACATCAATAATAATAATAAAATCTAATTCTTAATATAATCTATCTTCTAATATATAAAATTCTCGTGTCACAATGTTCGTTCCCATACTCCTCCGAAACGGCTTGAACAATTCCTATGAAATTTTTTATGCATACTCAGTAAGTCTGAGAATCGGCTACTATCTATTTTTCAAACCTCTAAGTGATAAGGGGTGTCTACCCCAAAAAATTTTTTTTTTAATTTTTTTTATTAATTTTTTTTTAATTTTTTTTTATTATGTGGCATTAAAAAATACATAAAACCCTAAATTTTTACTTTTCTATCACCAACCCCTGCTTTTTAATAGTCATTTTCATAATTTTATCATTTTTTATCCCGCTCGATAACATCAATTATTATCACTTTGTAAGTTATCCCCTCCATGAGTCTATCGGTGTCACTTCTCACCCAGTAAACAGCACAGAGTAGGGATGACAACGAAGATGGTCTCCTATTTCTCTCGAACAAGATGCCTAAGAAATTATTTACATGGCAAAACAACGTTTGCCGGGTCAGCTAGTAATTATATAATATTTACTGGCTATGACAACATTACATATTTAATATCGAAATCAAAATAAAAGATCTTACACAATTTAGGTCTTTTCTACTAGGCTTTCTAGAACGCATATTGCAGGAAACCCCATACATTCAATCCAAATCACATAATAATATTGTATTTTGATTCCCCTGTGTAGACATAGGACGATTTAGTATTTGGCCGGCAAACAAACACGCGACGCCACTGGCTGACGATAAATCGGTAGGGTTAGCATTATTTGCATGGGATCCGGTATTTCTTGCGTTTTGGCACTCGTTCGTAGTATTTCGAAGTAAACAGCGCGTCTTGGTACGATTAATGGAACGATAAACAAAGACGCGATAATACTTTATCTTATAGACATAGCTATATAATTTTTTTCGAAGGTTCTCATTTCTAGACTATATTGATTTGTTGAGTTTTTTTCATTTTCTTGATTTTAATCATTCATCAGGCTGAAGGCGCACTTTATCAGGAATCTTTAATTCCCTGAATCTTAATTCTAGAACAACCATACCGCCACCAATTACCTTTGGTAATCAAACCTGGGATCGACCTTAAAAACACAAGAGAAGATAAAACTGAAACAATTCAGTCGGGTAGTTAATTTGTTTCTGTTAGTAGCTGAAAGCGTAGGTATACTTTTTTGTCTCTAATAATTGTCTAATAAATTATGCCTACTTATATTTATTTATTTATTTATCAACAGCCAATAAAGACAACCAATAACCAAGACAGCCAACAAAGCATACGTAGAACATATTCTTACATTTAAAAAGCCCTATGACCGAACAGAAACTGGTGCTGTTTTAATTAAAGGCTGCCACGGCATGCTTAATTTTAAACAGTAGTATAAAATTAACTTAAAGCTAGAGATAACAAAGCAAAAATCATTCTACCTAACAATTATGGCTAAGTGTTATTTGTTTTTTACAGACATTGGAACTTGGCATGCATTAACACTGATCTATGAAAAAATGCGTCAGGGTGTTGCCAAAAAGTTTATATTATACATTACATTACAAGATAAAAAATTTCCTCGGACCTCGGTAGCTCAGCGGTCAGAGCATTAGACCGGTTATTCAAAGGTCGTGGGTTCGATTCCCACTCGAGTATCCTGAGGCTGGTTGATGTCTTCTAGTATTTTTTTTATCTTGTAACTATATATAGCTTTGTAAATGCAAAATTCAAAATAATATAAATATCTATTATTATTTTGAATATTACAAAATCTCTTTTCTGTAATCGATTACGTAGTCGAAGTTCCGCAACCAAAAATCACTAATATCGTATCTCCGTATCTCCAACAATGCAGTGTGATGTCACCCTGCTCCAACCAGGTATCATTAAGTACCATGAACTTGACAACTTTATGTTTTCACTCAAAAAACCTCTTTGTCCTCTCTATTATGGAGTATATAGAGTTGATTTTTGAATGGTTGGCTTTTAGGAGGTTGTGTTTGCAGGTGGTAAGTGTTATCTCGGGCCAGTCTTGACACTTCGGATGTCGTCGGGCTATGTGGGCGAGGGCCAAACTAGGAGACTTACAATTTTTCTGATGCTGGTTTAGCTGGCTTTATAATGCACTTCACGTACTGTACACGTGTGTACCTACTTAGGTATGCAGTATTTAAAACATTCTATGTTAATTTTTTTATAAAATACAGTGAAAAAATTAAATGCCTATTCGACTTAGCCAGGAATCGAAAGGCATAATTAATTAATTAAATGCCATCGGTTGCAATAACCGTTGCATAGCCAATCGGTTGCAATAACCGTTGGCCAGATGGCAGTACTGCCGCTAAAAAGCAGTCAAAAATCAAAGCAGTGAAAAAGTTCCCGGTAGCATAATGGTCAGTGCAGCCGCCCGGATTGCGGAAGACCCAGGTTCGATTCCTGGCTGGGTCGGGTAGGCATTTAATTTTTTTACTGTATTTTATAAATATTTTATTCAGCTTCAGTGCAGCAATTAGCACTTAAAAATTAAAATTAAAATTCTATGTTTATTTAACTTGATTCGATTTTGTATCGTTTTTTATCTATAAGCCTGATTCTTTGATTTTTAATAGCTGCAAGGTCCCTTAAATAGTCCTATTTTATATTTTTACGCATTTTTTATTATATGATTATAGTAACAATTAAGTTAATGTTAAAAGTAATAATTAAATATAGTACTTTTTGTATCACATTAATGGGCAATTAAATTGATAAACAACATTACTTATTTTGATTTTCAATGTTATATAAGAAAAGCCGTAATTCAATACAAAAATCCTATAAAAAAGAAAGAGCTTGTCTAACGTGTTAAAGCATCCCAATTTGAACATAGATTTTGTGTCAACAGGCGCCGAAGCAATTAGTGCGGCGTGACCGGCTCGGATTAATTTGTATATAAGCTTAATAAAGACTTTAATTAATCAATTAGCATCCGAATCGGCGCGAGTACCGATACCGGAGATAAAAGTGAAAACAAATCCGATTATGGCGAGCCAGTTGGTTGGCTGCGTGTATCGGACTACCGAATTTGTATTGGTAATTATGCACGATAATGCCTAAGAGAAAATCTGAGCGTTCACGTTGTTCTTTTGTTTTTGATTGGAATTCATGTACTTACCTACTTATTTGTCAGTGTTTTGTTTTTAGCAAAACTGATTTCGAGACGACTATCCTTCAATTATTTATGTTATTGTGCAAATTCTCTTGCTTCTCTCGCTCAACTCGCGTGATTTTAAACACGGCATCCCCCTCCTTGAGAGGGTGTAACTCTTGCCAAAAACCTTAACGATAACCGCCTCTCGCATAATGTAGAGAACGACGTTGGGAAGCTTAAAAACTCTCGCAAATGAAAGAAAGAAAAGAAAGAATGAAAATACATTTATTGGCACACACTAAGTAGTTACAACAAAAAATAATTACATGTAAAAATATATATATATATATGAAAAAATAAAAGTATATTTACAATAAAAAACAAAAACAGAAGACAAAGTTAGGCCAACTAGGCCCCAGCCTCAGCACATGCTACTGCGACATGAGTTACCGTACCATGAGGTACCGTTGCAACGCTGGCATTCTGGAGACCTGGAATAGTGGCACCAGAGTTCGATAGAAACCAGTGAACGACACTTTTTAGGGGTCAGCAATTAATTTTTTACTTTAAAATTGAATACAGTATCTCTGAAATTGCGTAGAGACTGCGTCACTCACCGTTTTTATACCGCTCATGCCATGGCGAATGCTCTGAAGAGCCAGTTGACCTCATCCCACCTTTTCCCTTCCTTCATAGGAGTACACGTGCTTCTCTAAGGGACTCCTAGGGCCGTGACTACGGCTTCACTGTCTCAAATATTCCATCGCGCACTAAAAAAATTTGGTGACTCGTTTCTTTGTCCTCCAAAACATGGAATAGTTTGCCTTGCACACGTTTCCTTTCTATGATATGGGGTCCATCAAACGAGGCGTGAAGAGGCACCTTGTGGGCCGGCAGAGTGAGGGTAACTGATGCTGAGTTGTTTTCACGCTGCACCAGTTGTCGTCGCATCTCGTCATCATCGTCGTTCGGTTCGATCCCTGCCGCTGATTTCCTTCATCACACTACACGCAATCGACTGTCTTTCCATCCACAACATTTTGATGGATGGCGGTCTACTACTGTGCGTTTCTCACGTAACTTTTTACCACGAACTACAGTGCTGTGGAACCAGCTCTCAGCGGCGGTATTTCCGGACCATTACGACTTAGGGATCTTCAAGAATCGAGCCTATTCCACGCATCTGCGATTCGTCTGGTCTTGCAGGTGTCCATGGGCGGCGGTGATTGCTTCCCATCAGGTGACCCGCCTGCTCGTTTGCCTCCTTCTAATAAAAAAAAATCTGGATTCCATATTCTCTCATCAGGTGAAATGGAGTCAGTTGCCGTGCTAAGTATGAAAAAAGACCTCCTGCTTCCAAGCTGTAATCCAATAAAATTTCAATGAAATTCTATATTATTTTTTGGCGACGAAACCCGGTGTCGAATACTAACTAGGTTTACTGTGTCATACACTACTGCTACCTACCGATACTTACCCAAAACATGGTTGGAAACGGTTCGAATTTGTTCTTTAATTGAACAACTATCAAAATTGTATCCAGCTAAATAAAACGTAGGTTTAACATTCCGTCACGTCCACCAAACCAAATGTTCTCACAGAATGGGGCATTTAATAACAACTGGCATAATGATATCCAAACGATTTATTTTCCATGTAAGCACGTCACGTACGAGCGAAACGAACGGCCAGCCGAAAAATATCGAGATAGCTCCTATTAGTGCATCGGATCATCGATACAAATCGTCTGGAATCGATTCGTATCGAGGATAAATACTACAATCAGGGGCTCGTTGCAGCTGTTAGACGATCGGCGTCATCCACTAAAATAATATGACACAGCCGTTTCTCCGTGTCCGAGCCCAAAAACGAAAATTATCGGAAGATGTATACAGGTGACTGACGGAGTAGGGGCAGCAACGGAAATATTGCATGGATCCAAAATATTATTTTTGTTTTTTGTTATTTTTTTTTAAATCAATATTACATGTTATTCTTTAGTCTCCATTTTTTGAAAAAGTTAGCTCGTTGTCTTTTAATAATTAAGTACCTGGATGACTGAGCTTTGCTCGTTATTTTTTTAAATAATATTTTCTAAAAATGAAACCTAGCTAGATCGATTTATTGCCCCCGAAACCCCCTGCATACTAAATTTCATGAAAATCGTTGGAGCCGTTTCTGAGATTCAGATTATATATATATATATATATATATATATATATATATATATATATAACATTAGTTTAAATGCAATTTAAGCAAAGGGTACGTAGGTAGGATAACAATCAGTCTTTAAAAAAAATCTTAGGTTTTAGGTAAATCACGTAGAAAAAGACAAATTGAATTCAGTATCTCATATTAATTTATCAGTCGATACTTTCAAGGTTTTGGTTTTAGCTTTATGTTTTTATATTAAGTACCTGCAATTTTTTTTAAATTTTGTATATTTTTTAAATTTTGATTTAAGTAACTTTAATAATAATAATAAGAAGAAGAAAAAAAGAAGAAGACAAGAGCCTCGATCAACACCTAGAGAGGCTCTCGCTGAAAGGTTGGGTCAAGGGTCAGATGCAAGAGGCAGTACTCCTTGACACGGCACGTATTGTCAGGAGGTTCCTCACTCTGCAGTCCTGACCACCGGTAGCTTGGGCCCTGCCCCGCTGCTGGTGGTACTCTAGGATTAGGTTTTTATAATGTTTTATTGTTTTTATATTGAAATATTGTAAAAATCTAGTTCTAAGAAAGAAAATAAATAAAGGAGATAATAATAATAATAAACTTTCCTACACTCTCACCAACTATCTAGCCCAAGAGAAGCTTCGTTATGAAACTCTTTAAAAATGGTTACTAGACAACGGATAAACATACTTAAAATACTTAAATACATACTTATAATACATAGAAAACACCCTAAAAACTTAAAACTTTAGCTTTAAACAATGGCTATTCGCTTGAGTTTTAAAATAAGATACATACCTATAAGGACACAAAACTTTACAGGTATATTTAATGTAATACAATCGTCAGCTGCCGACTCTACGTGCAGGGATCAACGGCAGACATGTAAGTGGTCGCTCATGCTTTCAGAGCCTATAATTTGACAATATTTTGTGTCATTTGGGCTTTATTATTACTTACGCCATTACACGACTGTGGATATAAACTTAATACGGTCTCCGTGGCTTCGGGACGATTAAGGGTGAATAACCACAGGGTCTCCCTAATTCAATATTAAAAGCATCCTACGACGTGATCGGCAACTAATAATAGTCTAATTTGTAGAAATGTCCCTGAGAAAATGTCGGAATGTCATCCTCACTTAGTTTTTTGACCGCAAATGAAATGGGCAATTTTGTAAATTTCAGCTTTTACAATTACAGTGTTTAAGTACGACACGATTCGTGTTTTGAGAGTCGGTGAAGGGTCGCTTGAATAGTCCTTAGGCTGTGTTTTCTATGTCATTTATGTTTTTAAAAAACACGGTTTTTATATTTATCGTAATGATATTTTAAAGATATTCGGTAGATGAGAGACAGGATGGATTCAATTTGTCCATTTTTACTATAAAATATCCTTACGACCTCCATCAATCGGTACGTAATTGTAAAGCGCGGCAATAGACTTCAATCGGACGAGAACCGGCCGACCGAAAAAAAAGTCGATCACTGCTTCCTGCCAAAGACTGGTGCTACTACCTTAGGTAGTGTGTGTGTAATTTTGTTATAATTAAGTTATGTATTTCTTTGGCATATAAAAATACGGGTAAGCACAGTGCCTTGATCTCACTTGATGTTAAGTGATGATAAAGCCAATGATGGAAGCGCACTTCACCGGAATGCTCAACTAGTGAGGCACTGGCTATCTTATCTCTAGCTGCCGAAACATTGATGTTATGGCGACATATTTAGAAAAGATGGTGGTAACAAGCCCTACCACCAACCAAACCGAGTACATAAATGTGTACCCCCCGCTGGGAATTGAACCCGGGACCTCTGGGTCTAAACCGGTGGTCTTAACCACTGGACCACAGAGGCGGTTAAAAGATGTATAAAGTACATAGGTATAGGTATACAATCTAAAGTACATAGATTACAGACAACGACATAACTTAAGTAATATCAATGCAAATTCTCGTTTGTATCGAATGGCGAATGAAACTAGCAATGGCCACCCTTATATTTTAAAAAGTTGATTACTATCATAAATTTTCTCTTGTTGGTGTATAATCTATGTAAGATAATTATCTGATAAGCAACCATAATATTAGAGGTTACGTCAATTTAATAACAGCGAGTAATATGTATTTCCATTAGTCAGACGTAACATATTGACTTATATCGATTCTTTATTCTTTTTGATTACCCTACGTTTATTACTCTTATGAAACTTACTACGCCATTGGGTCGTATAAGATTATGGCGGTAGACGTTATATCTATACTAATATGATAAAGTTGAAGAGTTTGTTTGTTTGTTTGTTTGTTCGTTTGTTTGTTTGTTTGTTTATTTATTTGTTTGTTTGAACGCGCTAATCTCAGGAGTTACTGGTTCGAATAGAAAAATTATTTTTGTGTTAAATAATCCATTTATTGAGGAAGGCTATAGGCTATATTACATCACGCTAAGACTAAAAGGAGTGGAGCAGCAATAATTTACATGGCAAACCAACGTTTGCAGGGTCAGCTAGTTAAGATTACCGGCAAGAATCATAGCTAGGGCGTGTTTTCTCCCTTAATTTTATTGCTGAATATTGATAAACGCCTTCCCCTATCTAGAAGAACACTTTCCTTAACAAAACCACAATCAAACAGATTTAGGAGTACCTAATTAAGCAAATTAACATTACCATCTTATTAAAAATCAACAATATCTTACAGTACCGATGAAACAAAGGTCTATTTACTGACGATTCATGACATAGTGCCTGAAAAACAAAATACGTCTCGTTTTCGATTTTGGTAGGTCTACGAGTATTCCGCCACCAAAAACTGATGAAACACTATACATCAGTATGTGTTTCATCAGCTGTGTAATGTATATACTAAGTAAATGAGTATGTATAGGCATGTTAATACACAAGTGTTTCCAATCCGTGTGCGGAGTCCGGCTGCTCATAATGCAGCCCAGGGCGCAGGGCTGTCCCAGGCTATGCATACTAACCGAATAATAAGCACCCTCATTTCGTGTTTACCCTCTCTTCTTCTCTGAATCCAATCGATTCCGGACCACTGGGCGTCTCTGGTGTGTTGATTCGATTTCAGCTTAAAAATATGTTGAGCTATCCGTAGGGCGGGATGCAATTCGAAAAATAAATGCGACTGAGTTACTGAGTAATAACGTTTGATAAGTTAATTATTGAAATGGATTTTTTAAGTTGTTAATTTTAAAATTTGGCAGTTACTAAATATATTTTTTTTATCAAATTGTTATTTTATATTTATGATGCGCTGTGATATTTATAGCGTTGCTGAAGACCCCACGACATATCGCAATACCGGCGACAGCTCTTCTAAGAGCTTCTGAGATTTTTAGGGTTGATTTTTCAATCATCGGATAAAAGTTTTATCCTATAAGTTTAATCCTTCTGATAAGTATTACGCAATCAAGCTAAAATGTCACCTGTTTAAAAAGAAAAGTCATGTTATGACAATACATTTTTAAAATGGTTATCTAATACTTTATCAAACGAATAAGTTTTATCCGTATTGAAAAATCGGCCCTAAATATGCTTTTTGTAAGTGTTATTTTCAATTGATACTAATTTTAAACGAAACCAGTAGTACATGCTTTCTAAAAACAATATATTTTACTATAAACAAAACAACATAAAGTGTTTTTATTGGCTAATGTGTTTCACATATATAGGTACTTCAACTGTGCTAATACCTAAGTCTTTACAAGTAAAATGCCACTAGTTTATGATGACATAATTAGTAGAGTAGCCTAATGAGTGAGTGATTGCCGCACCGATTGGGGCCCGGAAGCAGCACAACAAAACACAATTGCACAACGAAAACTCTTAACAATAGCGCAAATTAATAACGTTGAAACGTGATGCTTATCTTTCCTCCAGGCATAATGTTTATATAAATATTGTCATTGAAACGGATAACAAAACGGTTTTTTTGCCAATAAATTAACATTTAATGTATGTTTGATGCTAAATTAGACTTTTATTGTTGTGGCACACCATTATATTATTAATAGCATTATAAATGTAGTTTGATTGTCATAGGAGCGGATAATGAGCTACTTTTTGTCATATGTCCTTTGCCGTCAACGGCCATTATTAGCTTTGTACACAGTAGAGGTGGAAGATAGTAACTCGGATTGAGGAATTTGGGTAGACTTTTTGTTTATGCTACTATTTCTTTGAAATCTTTCGCCAGTGTCACACATTTCCAGTAAAATTACAAAATACTTTTATGACAGACTTTTCCACTAATATTTGGTTTATTGTATTTGTACTATATACGTGGTGAAAAATCACAACACACAATGCCTTTAAGTAGATAGTTTAATTACAGTTCGAAAAAAAGTGAAGCGTGTGTCATGTGTTAAGAAAGAAAATAAACTGAACTTATTAAATAATTTTCCTTATAATTTTTTTCAGTGAAAATTCACTGTACACAATGCCTCATAATTAAATGTAATTTAAATATGATTTGGGTAAAGAATAAGGGGCTTTTTTTCTTTAAATTCTAAGGTATTATTTTCATATACTTAATTTACCAAATGATACTATTGTTAATACAAAACGTATATGAATACGTATTATATTTTACTTTATGAAACTACAAGTAGTAAGTAAAGAACCACCATAAATGGCTATTATGTAGAAATGCGTTATTGTCCTCTACGCTATACTGTGGCTGCATCCACGCTCCAACGCAGCCGCCACAGCGCCGCCAATCAAAAGATGTCATTTCGTGAACAATTTCGAAAAATAGTGTTTCGGACTGAACGCTTTTTATTAGGTAACGATCCCCGAAACGGTTCCGACCACTAATGAGTTATGTACGACGTAATAACCGCCAATAAAGCTCAATTTTCCTCTTCATTGTACAGTGGGACTCAGTTTTAGGGCACGCACAAAGGTTTTGGACAGTTTCTGTCCGGTTTAAACATCTGCTTTACGTTTTTTGTTTTAAACATAATGGATTACATGTCATGTTGATCTCTATTAACATGATTTTTTTTACAACTAATTGGAAAGTATACCTACCTATACCTACCTAATTAACAATTCGTACCTATACGAATGTGATGTTTTTTGAATAATATCGCTAGTTATAATTATTAACTTCCCTTCGCTATCAACGGAATAAAAGACTTTTAGTTTCAAGTAGCGAGAATCACAAATGTTAAACGAAAACATTAAAAACGCAACTTACAATTTCAATTTCTCATAGTCCATAATGAATGTCAACTAAGGACGAATTACCTGCTAAAGTAGGTACTTACCTGCGTTTGCGCACCGTAGCGTAAAGCTCCTAGACCGGCTACTCACTCATAATGAGACCATCATCGTTTACAGAAGTAAGCTTAATTAACGTAAAAACCGCGTTTACTCTAACCGCCGCCTTATCAGCCATCTTGCCACTTATAATGACTTTTGTTCATTATTTTGCTGCGCGTAGAGCGTTCGCGCCATGAGAAATAGGTTAACACAGAATGGCAGCTGGTATACAATATACATTTAAGCGTTAAAGTGAGCGAACTTGGTACTTCCAGACTATGATTGAAGCGTAAGTCTTGGTAATTTCCAATAAAAAAATTTAAAGATAATTCTTATCCTACACTAATTAAATGCTGCTCTATTATTGATCTTTAATAAACACAAAATTGGGTCACCGGAGGGATTTGACCAAATTAAAATATATCGAGTAGGCGCTTCGGGGGCTCGATAAGCCGTCGGACCGGGTTGTTTTCGAAAGATAGTTAAAATCGTACCAACCAGTACAAGTTAATAGCCTGATCATATTATGATATTGTTCATGTTGAAAGGATTTACCAAAGAATCAAGCTACAATGATGCTAACAGTTATATTTTGTAATGTTTCTATTTTTATGTGCGGTATGCCAAATTTAAAGTTGTATCTAGTAGCACGTCCAAGAAATAAATAAGCTATACAATGTATTTTTTTGAGAGTTGAGCGCCTGAGAATACTAGCAGGTATTCTCGGTGGGTACGCACTAGTGGGTGTCCTCGTTTCCTAATAGATTCTCCGAAGGGTTCGGATTGAATCGAGATTCACTGTATCGTTACACAATATTCGATATGAAAGTATTTTACAATGACATAATCAATGCTGACATACTTCATAGGCATATTTACTGTGGCCTGGCTCCTTCCGGTGCTTCTAAAGACCAATTTTATGGTTATGTGACTGTTTGATTTTTACACACGCTGCTTTAGCTCAATGCGAGAATTAGATTAATTAATTTTCGCTCGTAAAGAACTGTTGTACGTTATTAGATAGCATCTAAAGGAAAGTCTGTGGGTGGGGCTTAATTGGCTGCTGGCTTTAATTGCTGGTGTTATTAGGGAAACTGATTTTAAATGAAAAAATCTTAACATAATCAAACAATATCATTATGCGTTTAGTGTTTTTAAAATGTAATAAAAGACAGGTTAATGTCGGTTCAAATTTCAAGCGGATGGTAGCTTTAGAGTTCAAACATAGGGTGTACGTTCTCTGAGTAGTCTAAAGAAGAAACTGCATTGTTTTCTACAGTTTACGCAAAAACTATGCTGTACTTTTTACATTTTTTAAATGGATCTGTTGAGGGTAAATTTTTTTTAAAATATTTTACGGGTAGGCGCAGTGCCTTATTCTCACCTGATGTTAAGTGATGATAAGGCCAATGGTGGAAGGGCACTAAGTGAAGTTTATTTAACATAATAATAATAATAAAATAATTTAATCCTAGGTTTGGTTGCTGTATGTTTACAGAACAAACAGTAGATTTGTTTTAGAATGTTGCTTATTTGTTCTGTGAAATTAAAATTTATCTCAATTTTACTATCTGCCCAGTAGCTTATATAGTTTTAACAATGTTATTTGCATTGGAATTTCCACATTTTTGCCTGTACTTAATATCCAATAAAAATGCAATGAACTTTTAGAATGTTTAAATATGAATGCCACTTATAAATGGATATATTAAATAAAATAAATTACAATTTGAAAAAGTGTTGCATCCAGTATGTGCTTAATTACAGAATTCAATATTTTTTCCCGGTAAATTATTCATGATAAGCGGTGGTTGCTATCTAGAAACCTACTTGCATTGAACATTACGTTGAGAATCAGTAGGTGTGTGCACATGAATAATAATTAAAAACATATCCCTTATCGGCGTGGATACATTTTATATAATAAATTACATAGGTACTTTAAATATGCAAATTTCATCATAGATCGCAGCAACAATGATCCTATTCAACACGCCGCGAAATAGATCTGCGTCTGCTCTGGCGCTGTTGCATTCTTGCACCCGGTGTTATGAGATCTGGTGTCAATATGGCGGCCATAGTATTTTTTTTTAAATTTATAATCAGATTAAGCCATTACCCATCAAAAAATTCTTTTGTGTCTGGTATTCGTCACTCAAGGAGTTATTATAGTGATGATTTGATTTCAATGATGAAGGCATTTGCCGGTTGGACAGTTATGGGCTATTTACTTTTACTTTTATATTATTAGAAACAATACATACAGTTTACATTATAATATGGTGTACCTACTAGTTGAAAAAAGACAGTGTTGAAAAAAATCCACGAGCGGGATTCGAACCCGCACCCCATGACATGCCGGGTCAGGTGCACTATCAACTATGCTATCGTGGCTCAATCCATCCAACTCGCCGAAATTAATCAACACTATCTACTCTTACTCTGTAAGCCAAAGGAGGGCTATTTAATGTCGACAACTACGTCATCAACATTTTTACAAATATTGAAAGATCAGTTATGAATTAGGCAAGCTATATTTATGATTATTACATATAGATTTACGCAAATTTTTTCAACAGTTACTCTTTTTTAATTTGTAATTTTTTCGCAACAAAATTTGCGTAAAATTATATGTAAATAATAAATAAATAAATAAATAAATAATGTGTGGTGTTGTGTTTGTTTGGTGTTTTTTGTGTTGCAAACTAACAAGTTACAAAACGGCGCGGGTCCGCGGATATATTTATTTTATTATTTATCGCGCCCGGTCTGTGAGGTTAAACAACTTACGCAAAGACCGGTCATCGGATGGGTGACCTAAAATGTAATGTATCACCTGGAGCTCCTCCCGTGCTTCGTAAGGCACGTAAAGCCGTTGGTCCCGGCTGCATTATCAGTCGTTAACAACCACCAATCCGCACTGGGCCCGCTTTGTGGTTTATGACCCGTTCTCCCTACCCATCCATGGGGTAGGCTCGTGCCCAAGCAGCGGGACATAAAATGAATGATGAAAAGTTATGATGAAGATGTGTGCTCTCTACTACTCCTGCCTTGCGCCGCGTTGCCAAGTTCGTCAGCCGGTAGATCAAGAGAAGGCAGACGCGCAGAAATTGACGCTTGCCGAATTTTTATTTGATGTGTCGTGGTTTATATCACTCATTCTATTTACAACTATCGGGCGGTTAACCCGCACCGGTGGGTGGGGGTTTTACTAAATACATTGTTTTACTAAATGTTTTTAGACACTCTGAGGAGCTCGATGCTCGTTTCGGAAGGCCGTTCGTCCCGGCTGCACTAGCAATCCTCAACAACTACCAATCCGCACTGAGCCCGCGTTGTAGTTTATGGCCCGGCTCCGCTCTCTATCCATCCATAGGGACGGCTCGTGCCCCAGCAGTGGAACATAAAATGAGCTAGTGATGGTGATGATTTTTAGACACATTCGACATTCAAATGATCGTATTCAATTGTTTGAAATACGAGTATAACATCAAACAATAATATATACTCGTACGTGTCGAACATAGAACCTCCTCCTTTTTTGAAGTCGGTTAAAAGAGCACGGCAACAACATAAAGGTTTTAATAACCTACGTGTAAAAAGTAATATCTTATGACCTTTATAAGCGCAACAACTCCGCTCAACAAAAGCATTTAACGCTTGCCTAACGCTTGTTGGATCTGCAATAAAAGCTAAACGTAATTAATGTTTTTCTTTCTTTTATGCTACTGTAATCATCATCGTCAATAATATGCCTTTTAATTTTTTTTTACATCATTCGGCTAAGCTCGTGAAGAAAAGGCCGAAGGTGGAAGCGACCTTCACCCGGAATCCTCAACTACTGAGGCACTGGCTATCTTATCTCTAGCTGCCGGAACACAACAATGCTACAAACATTGATTTTATGGCGACATATTTAGATAAGGCAGCTAGCCAGTCGGAAAAACAAGCCCTACCACCAACTAAACCGAGTACACAAACATGTATCCAACGCTGGAAATCGAACCTGGGACCTCTGGATCTAAACCGGTGGTCTTAACCACTAGACCACAGAGACAGTTAATTTTACTGCATTTTACTCTCTTCTATCGAAGATGTAAGTAATCACTGCAGTTTTCGTATATTTATTACTGTTTCCTCTGACTTCAATAATTGATAACTTGATAACGAGCTGGTAAAACCATCACGGGGTACGCGGGTGTTCACTGTCACTGACACCTAGTTTAGTATAAAAAATATTATTAGAATAAAATGAAACTGTTTCCTCTTACGTCAATTGACAACTACTGAAATTCGGCGAAACGGCGCGTCCCTTATGTCGCTGGGTCTGTATTGGAACATTTAGTTTAAAAATGATTAGATTTATTAGAAGAAAATGCATTGCGCCCGAGGAGATGCAGATTAGGTAGAACACTCTCCCAGACCTCATAGTGATGTGGGTTAGTAGAGGTGTTCCGAGACAATACCATGTGCGCTTCTGTTTTCAGTCCTGCGCTTAGCCAACGTGGCATAATCATCAGCCTAAAGTTCATACTCAGCTAAGGAAGTAAGTAAATAGTCCATAACTGTCCCACTGCTGTGCAAAGACCTCCATCATTAAAAACATCATCATCGTCATCACTACAACTGATGGGTACTGGATTACTTACCACGCTTGCCAAATGCGGGTTGGTGATCATAAACCCGTATGCGTCGAAAAATCCGAAACAAAAAAAAAAAACAAAAAAAAAAATAATGTTTCCTACACTCACACCAATTATCTAGCCCCAACAAGAGCTTCCTTAAGAAACTCGATAAAATGGTTAACTAGACAACGGATAAACATACGTAATATACTTAAATACATACTTATTATACATAGGAAACACCCAGACCCGAAACAATTTAAAAAAACAGGTATTTCTAAATTGACCCGACCGGGGATCGAACCCGGGACCTCAGAGATGGCGACACCATGAAAACCGGTGTGCAAGCCACTCGACTAAGAAGGTCGTCAAAAGATAAGACGGTGGTAGCTAGCCAGGCGGCCAAATAAACCCTATCACCAACCAAGCTGAGTACACAAACAAACAAACTATGCCCGACTTGAGTTGACGTCTTTTTACGTATCAATAAACGATTGCTAGCAAACTTCTGGCTTTTCGCGTAACATAACTGTTGGTTGTGGGTGCCAGTACAACAAGTAAGTATAAAAGTAAGAGTTATTATTACTATCAAACGACAACTACTGGGCATAAAAATTGATGCCTCTTCTGCTATTTACAGGGATACTTGGCTAAGTTCCTGTAAGTGGAATCATTTACCGATGTGTCTGGTTTATGCCAAAGTCACGATGCACCTCCGCCATCACACTTTGCCGCTTCAGGGCGCACGATCGCTCGGCGCCAGACTTCGCAGCCATACTGTGATTAACATGCCATTTTGCAATTTCTCCCTTTAAAGCTATGCAGCTTACCAATGTGAGATAATTTATTTTCGTTGGATTAGGGTTGTTTGTAACGTTAATTTGCGGAATATAAAATAATTTGAACTCCTCTTACACAGCTGGATCGATTTGATGAAACTTTTGAGTGACCCTGGATGGTTTAAATTCACAATTGGACCCGGTAGGTGGCGCTGCAAAGTGTTTTTTTTTAAACCATCATAGGATGTTTGGATAAGGGTGTTCACTCAAGAGGACGAAGTCGCGAGCGGGCCACTAGTGTCTTATGAACAGTGATCGGAGTAGGTAGAGCTTTTATGGTTCATTGACCGTAAACGTTGATGTTAATATGGACATTCCGCGAGATTCTAACTTAAACTTTTTTTTTAAACATTATAAAAGAAGGCTTAGAAACGTATTGGCAGTGGGCGCACGACGTTGTCAAACTTACATTAACGACGCGTTGCCAATTTCCATTGCGCAAACGCGCGATGTTGCCGCACTATTTTGCCGCGAAACACGGCTTTTGGAAACAAAAGAATACAATAGCGGGCTCCGCCGCCCCGCTAGAAGAACGCACCTGTTTTTGTCTCTTTCTACAGCATTCAAATTGTTTATCGGCAATATTTCTAATCCCGGCATATCAAGAATGTCCATATTAATACAACGTATCGCAAATACAAAAAATTACTCTACCTACTCCGATCACTGCTTATGAAACATAAAAGTCATAGATATTTTTATTATTTTTAATTTTTTCATTGACAAAGCTATATATGAAGTGATCGGGGTCTCGGTAGCTCAGCGGTCAAAGCATTGGACCGGCAATCCAAGGGTCGTGGGTTCGATTTCTATACGAGCTTCCAAGACTGGTTGAATTTTTCTAATAAAATTTTATCTTACAAAAGCCATATGTTTATAAGTTGAAAAACTTTCACCAATTACTCAAGGTAATATAAATAGTTCTGGTCGTTAATCTCCTACACACGTAGACTTAGTGCTGCCTGCTTTTACGAGCGCGTAAACTAACCAGTTATGATTGCGATTCAAATAACTAATTACTACTATTGTTGGTTAAATTCGCTTATGTCAAAGTATTACTTTATATGATGCGGTTGGTTATTTAGGAGGCATTAGCGGCGTAATTAAGTTAAGAAGAAATAAAAACGTGTGTTTACTTTATATTACTTACTAGTTAATATAGGTACTTTTTTATACGGGTTAGTATATTATAATAATCATATCATTATAGCTTTTACTTGACTAAGTACATAATAAGTACCAACGAATAATTTAGATGTTATGATAAAAAGTAAGGACTGTTGGTTTTTTATGTTATTTTATTTTGATATTTTATTTTATTCTATGATAATTTTTCCACTTTTGCACTATCTCCTTTCAACTCGGTTTGGTTGGTGGCAGGGCTTGTTTGTCCACCTGGCTAGCTACCACCATCTTATCTGAATATGTCGCCATAACATCAATGTTTGTAGCATTGTTGTGTTCCGGCAGCTAGAGATAAGATAGCCAGTGCCTCACTAGTTGAGGATCCCGGGTGAAGTGCACTTCCATCATTGGCCTGATAAGGTTGCCTATACATTCGCAACAGATACTTTTATTGAACCAACCTTTTATAACCATATTTATTTTTCATCATTACCAGTTACCCATTTTATGTCCCCACTGCTGGGGCACAAGCTTAAGAAACATAAACATGAACAAAAAAATATAAATTATTTACAAAGTTACAATTTGGCGGTTTTATCGCTGTAAAGTGATTTCTTCCAGACAACCAGTCGGATGGAGCGAGCTGATAAACTGTAAGATCAGAGGTAAAACTATTAAAACATACTAGAATATTGTGTATTTTGTAAATAAATAAAGCAAAAATAATAATAATGATAATTATACCATATATAAATAAACCTACTCAAGTAGGAAATATATAATAAATATATAATATATTATACATTAACCAACTAAAGTACATGTATGTGAATAAACAAAGTTGTTTAAAACATAAACATGGTATATTATATACAGTGTGGAAAAAAAAGACCGTGGTTGGAGGAAAAGTAGGTGCCCTTAATATTGATGATGGCAAATTTTACTGAAAGGAAACATTCCTTTATTTTCAAAAATAATTAAAACTGCATTTAAAGATTTTTGAAAAATCACCTCTTTGAGCCGGGAATTAAACCGCCACCAACTAAGTGTAAAAATATTTTTCTTGGTCTCTCTTTAATTTAAGATACTATGTTGCTTAAAAAAA
The DNA here is from genome assembly GCA_963082485.1 of Eudonia mercurella. Classification (NCBI taxonomy): domain Eukaryota; kingdom Metazoa; phylum Arthropoda; class Insecta; order Lepidoptera; family Crambidae; genus Eudonia; species Eudonia mercurella. Next base: position 16,200,139 of record OY720025.1, on the reverse strand, counting down.
ATTGATTCTTACGAATGACTCTTTCGGTTGGTATCATAAAATACAGAATGTTTTTTTTTTCACATTTCACCGGTTCGATTCCCGGCTCAAGCAGGTGATTTTTCAAAAATCTTTTAATGCAGTTTTAATTATTTTTGAAAATAAAGGAATGTTTCCTTTCAATAAAATTTGCCATCATCAATATTAAGGTATACCCACCCCGTATATATATTAGGTACTTATATATTTCGCATAGTCGTTGCTGATTCAAAATCTCGATATTTATGTTTTACGCCACTACCGTCATTAAGTAACACCAATAATTACATACAAAAATGTGGTCCCAGAAAATTGGTAGAGGGCATTATAAAAACATATTTTTCTGTCCATTTAACGGTGCTATCAAGATTTGCTAACGACAGGCCGAACGGCTTCTAACCCATAAATAAAAGTAGCTACGGCACATTAGCACTGTTCACCGTCAAATTACTTCAGGATTTACCTTGTATAATCGCAACGCACGATGGCAATGATAAACGCGCTCTGTCTGCGACTGCTGGAGTTAAGCAACTTTCGCAATTGCCTGTCATTGGATGGGTGACCAAAATTGTGTCATTTTATCAGCGACTGTAGGCGTATTCCTTACTATGCTATTAAACCGATCGCCAGATCATAATCTGGCGATCAAAACGTTCAAAAAAAGTTTATAACTATAGTTTATTTTTGAATTTCGTTGTTATATAGCACAGCATAAAAAAGAGGTTATAGATAGACTGAGATTATACTCTTAGACCCTTACCAATAAACAAAGAATAAGGTCCAAATAGTTATTCCGTGTTTTGTTCCTGTCATGTAAACGTCATTTCAAATTAGAGTAAAAGAGACAAAACACGGGATAACTATTCGGACCTTATTCTTTGTTTATTTGTAAGACAGTTAGTATCAAAGCATCTATTTGTAATTTTTATTTTGAAACTTTTAGTCATAATGTTATTATATACCTAGTACCAGTAACAACGCTGTAAATCTTCTCTAAATAAATAAAATTTATTTATTTTATTTTAATATGTTTCAAAATTCACAGCTCTTAATCTAAATTAACAAACTTATATACTTAAACATACAGCAAATAACGAATTTTCTATATCTTTACAAATTCTGTAAATTTTTAAATAACTAAATTACTAAATAACTAACTAACTAACTAAGAGAAGACACACATTTTCAACCTCATCATCAGTTCATTCTATGTCCCCACTGTAAATATAATATGTACCTCGAGCTCCTCCGTGCTTCGGAAAGAAAGTAAAACCGTTGGTCCCAGCTGTATTACCAATCCGCACTGATCGCGCGCGGTGGTTTGTGGCCCGTTCTCTGTGATATTTCCTTCCCTAGGGAATACTCGTGCCCCAGCAGTGGGAACATAAAATGAGCTGATGATGATGATGATGATGGCAAGGAGAAAATGTCCAGAAAGAAATTAACAAGGTCGCGCTCCCTAGAGTTCCAGTCCATGAAGCAGGTCGCATTGTTAGCGGGACGCAACCGACCCTTTGAATAATGCAATGGTTACAAATTGCATTGTCGCCTTCGCCGGCGAGCTGAAATTGGCACCGACGGTCTCGTTGTATCTATGGACTGTGTAGCGTCTTGATTGTTACAGATCTCATTTGACTACTTTTCTAGGAAGAAATACACGTAAAAATTATATTAGTTGAAGTTATTACTTTATAGCGCGTCCGTCTGTATGACAGTTAATTTTCTTGGACATAATTTTAATGTGGTTTTTGTCAAATTTGATATAAAGCGGATAGTTGTATAAAGAAGCGTTAATGGTTGCCCAGTGGTTAAAATTCGAACGTAGTTTACAAAATATATATAGCAACAGTCTAAGCAGACATTTGTAAAAGTAGATATTAAATGCTAAACCCTAATTAGTGATAATTTTTAGGTTAATGTTAAGGATTAATGAATAGCTATTGTAAAATATGTTTTTCGGAAGCGGTTGCATTGCAACACAGTTTTAAACTTCTAAAGCTTCTACCGTACACATTTTTTCTGTACTGGGTTTTAATTATTTAATAAAGAATTTATTATAATACAATGTTTATAGATTGTAATGTAACACATATGACCGACCTTTCTGTATAAACAATGGCAAATCTCACACTCCTTCTTGAGCGCAATAGGCTTAAAAAGGGGTTCATAGTTTTGTTCACGTAAGTATCTATATTATAGATATTGCATTGGTTTTCGGACATCATCATAATCATCATAGTCAGCTGGCGTTGGCGTCGCGTCGGTCCTCCGTCCATAGGCCTCTCGTAATGCATGCCACAGCCCGACTTTCCACTCATTTCATATGATTGCTGCTATGCATGTTGCGTATATAGTCGCGCCACCTAACCGAAAGAAGTTTTTAAAGTTTTTAAATAATTTATTGAGATTTAAAATTTTAGTAAAAATTTAAAAATTCAAAATTCAAAATAATTTATTCAGTTTAGGCTACAAGTAGCTCTTATGAATGTCACTATGCCATCGATTCGTAAGTCTACTCTGGGCGGGAGATCCGTATTTTCCGAATTTGCTTCAGCTAAATATAACATAATTCAAGTATGTCTTATATGCCTTTGCGCCTCTGGTAACGACTACATTTATCTGTGCTTCTCAGAATAACCTTGTACCCTCTGAGAAGAATAAGAAAATAATCGTAATCTATTCTTCACTTCGTTTTAACTGCTTTTTACTATTTTATTTTATTCTATTCCTATTTTTCTTCCCATATCTATTTTTGACTGCTGTTATAGAAATATTACTAGAATTTCTTTAGAGTATATTTGGAATATCAATAAAGTGCATTTTTATGGCAATAAAGTTTAAATAAAAATGAAATCGACAGGAGCCATAAAGCAAAAAGGGCTGTTAAGATTTTGTTTTTTACTTTCCAGTCACGGGTAATTAAAAGACTTAACACAACTCAAGACGTATTCGCTGGTATGTCCCTAAACAATTATACAGGAGTTTCTTTTCAACAAGTTCGTAGCTAATTTAATAAAAAAGCCATTAAAGACACGTTTAACCCTCACGTTGTAAATTGTAATACATCAACGGACGTCCACAATGCTAAGTACCAAGTTAACCATTAATTTGTTCGGATCTGTTTATTCTTTAGCTCATAACACCCATACTTGTACCTATAAGTTTCTGTATCGAAATGTCTGTAAAAAGTTAATAGTAGGTGGTTTGTCTGCTCTGTTGACCTCTTAATATGGTCGTCAATAAATGGGCATTAAATAAGGAATAAATTGATCGTCTTTGCCGATCCGGAACTGCCGCACATGAGCAACTGGCAAAATTGCCTGTAACTCATGTATTTTCATTTCTGTTGACACGTGGTATGCACGAAACAATCACAGGCAAGAAAAAAAATGGACGCCGCGTCGGTAAGCTCATAGACCGGAATGGAAAGTATCCTATGTTAGGTACTCGGGGTTATTGCAGCTTTATATTAGTGGCAACATTTTGCTTTTTAAGTATCACGTTTGAACTGTATCTATACACTTTGAAACTTTTGTGTTCAAAGGAAATCAAAGGAAAAAACGAGGATTAACGCAAACTAGCTAGGGGATTTTTTCTAGCTACCTAGTAGTTTTGGAAATAATCCTCTGCATAAATAAACAAAAATTTAAAAACTTAATGTGCCTTTTGTAGCAGCTCCTCCTGAGCTCGAGATATTTTAATATGATCACCCATCCCGCTAAATGGCACTGCGAAAATTATTAATTTTGTAAATTCTTGAATCCGAACGTAAAATACTAGTTTATAAATGAGTATTTTTCTCACCTAGACTTTAAGTAAGTAGTTAGATACTTAGTTCTGCAAAATGTTACAATGCTATCATAGCAACAACGACATCAGAACATAATTTTCAATCCAACTGTAACTAAGTATGTGAGATATAGTGTGTTGCAACACATAACTGATGTGATTTATAAGGCATAAAAATGCAATTATGATTATTGCGTATTGTATAAGAAATGTTAGTTACCCAATGCGTTCACTTTCCACTCACGCGTATTGAATTTGCGTTGTGAACGCTCGCTACGATTCATCATGCCATCATTCTGTGATTAATTGCATGAATACCGGTAATCGAGGTTCCCGAAAACGGGGTAGGTACTCTACCAGGCGTTCCTTGGCATTTCTTAATAACTCCCAAAAATTATATGCGTAAAACGGAACGTTATACAACCAGTACGAAGCTATAACAAAAAAAAAGTTGTAAAAGAAATTGTGACACCTCAGTCTCCCTGTGAATTGAAAAAACGCACCCCGACAAGAGTTCAAACATCAGATATTAAAAGTGTATGGTAACATAGATGCTGGTAGGTATTAGATTCGTTTAAATGTTTTTTTTGTTTTTTTTTTTTTTGTTTTTTCAGCAGCACAAAACCGGTCGTTGTGGAGATCCTTGGGGGAGGCCTTTGTCCAGCAGTGGACGTCTTTTGGCTGAGATGATGATGATGATGATGATGAAATGTTTCAATTTATTGTTTATATCAGTGTTCGCTTAAACTTTAAAAAGGTAATATTACCGAATAATACCCAAAAAAGTGATTACCGTTTCCAAGTTCCCACGTAACAAGTTATGTTTTTATTTTTCATCGCTTCTTTTCTGTTTTGTATACGTTATCCGTTACCCTCTGTATTGTTCAATTTTAAAATATTTTTTTCTATTTGTGTAATTGCAAATTAAATTTTCCTATTTCAATAACGAAGACAGTCGCCGCATATCGACACTTCTTTATTTGTGGCAGGCGCGCCGCTTACACAACGCTCAAAACTGTCTGGCGCACATCCGAAGTCTACCCACGGTTGCGTCACATCTAATAATCTCGGTGGAACAAAGAGAGAAGCAATTAAATAAGTATTTGTTAAGCTTGCTGCGAGTAAAAACGCTCGCTAAATTAATGTGCGCCACCAGCTTCCTGATAATGAGTAATTATTGCAATTAGGGTACGGTCCGCGCGTTAGCTGTCAGATATCTCATGTGGCCGCGCTTTGTTTAATTAATTATAATTACGCTATGTTAAGTTGGTGATGTTATGTTAATATAGCACTTTTATTGTTATAACATATTCCCCAAATAGTAATTAGCTTTTACGCTGTTATGTGGGAGGAATGGCTCCACTAATGAGATGAAAATAATACACTTTTATGCTAGTGTTTCGTATTTTGATAAAGATGTTTCAATCGAAACATGGCATAGCTTGAAATTTTGATCGTTCTAAATATTGGCTTACAGAAAATTCATCATCATCATCAGCATCATAGGTAGGTCCCACTGCTGGGCTGAGGCCCACTTTTATGATAAATAGTTAGATGAAGAGATTGAGCTATACATTAACCAGAGCGCTGGCTCAATACAGGTAGGTGGGTTTTAACGACTACCATTTTTTGACAGCAACATAATACATATTGTTAATTCTTCTTTTATTAAATTAGTTGTTCTAGTCCTCACATTTTAATTAAAGAAAATATAAACAATTTGTAATTTAAATCCCCTTAACGATGTATCCGACTGAAGTATTTAATTTAATCCAGGTAATAATAAAACCTTTATCAATGAAAAAACCTTTTGGGTCTGCCTTTTCATACAACCATTTTGAAAATGAGTATTTATTTGAGGTAGCGGAGTAATTATACTTTTTATTTTTTTTTCTAAGCCGAAACGACAAATAGCAAACGTAAACAAATGACAGTATTTGTTTATGTTTGCTTCTTGTCGTTGTATCATACTTGGCATTGTATGATTTAATAAATATATTTCTTAATTTTGCAAATTTAACTTTGCTTTTCTTTTATAAAAAAAGTTCCAGAAAGCTGAAATATGACTTGCTGATCTGTTTTATAACGTAGGCAAGGGTTAAGTTGGAATTTTCCGTTATTCCACCGGGATCACGGGATACCTACGGTTTACGCGGGCGGGCGCTAGTCAGATAGATAAGTTTTTTCTTTATATTAAGAAATGAGTTTTGCTTTTCCAGTTTAATTAGTTCATATTCGTAATCACGGGGATACCGTCGCCGATTTAACCGCCTTTGTGGTCTAGTGGTTAAGACCACCGTAGACCCAGAGGTCCCGGGTTCGATTCCCAGCGGGGTGTACATTTTTGTGCACTCGGTTTGGTTGGTGGTAGGAATCGCTGCCCGCATGGCTAGCTAACACCAGCAGCAGCATCTTATCTAAATATGTCGCCATAGCATCAATGTTTGTAGCATTGTTGTGTTCCGGCAGCTAGAGATAAGATAGCCAGTGCCTCAGTAGTTGAGGATCCCGGGTGAAGGTCGCTTCCATCTTCGGCCTTATCATCACTTAACATCAGGTGAGATAAAAGCCAAGTGCTTACCTGTAACATATTAAATATAAAAACGAGCGAGCCTTACAGTAGTCGCTTAAGATAGGAGGTACCTATTCCCCGAAGCGCTCCCATTTTGGAGCGCTCCTAACGAAGCGCCTCAAAACTATTCCTCGAAGCGCTCCTTTTAATAACTACTAATAAAAGGAGCGCTTCACAATTAAATATATTGAAATTTTATTTTAACATTATATTCTGAAAAAAAAATGGGTCATATAAAATAAATGCAGTAAATACTCATTAGACTACATTTGACATATAAAAATGACCTTTGATAGTCAAATGACACAATGTGTCACATAATAATAATATGTCATGTTCATAATATCGATTTTAAATTTACAAAATGGCGCGCGCTTGCGTGCAAGGGGACTTCCTGTTACATTGTTACACGTACTTCCGTCCCATTTCACGAAATCACTCCCACAAATTGCTTATATAGAAAGAGAGCGGAAAGATGTTACACATCAAAAAATGCTTTCCAATTACATTTATACTTTTATAACGTTTTAGAAATGCTTTAGCAGCTGCTGTCGCTACTTTAGTGTCTCGGCGTGCCACACTAAGCGGCACAATTATGTCACACATCGATTACGTGGGAAATGTGAGATCTTCACGTGTGTCAATCCGCCTATCCCAGGTCTGTTACGAGGCGCAGTCACGCTACTCTTACGTTGCCGCTCAATTTCATTCCGTTTAGCTGGCCTAAAAACCATTGAACGCAATCGAGGTTACATGCTCCCTGTAAGAAGTGTCGTGATAAATTCGCATTATGGACTTCTTAATTGGCGGGGAAGTGAAGAGTCATGTCTACGATTTTGGTTTTTATTTTTAATTTGTTTTATTTTCAAAAATTTGTGTAATGTCGAATGTTAATGTGAAATAATGGTGGATTATTAACCGTTAAGTGTTCGTGAGTGTGCATGAGTATTGGCAAATGAAACAATACAGTGAAATGTCACGTTTCAAATTCTCTCAAGAAGTCCGCCCGAGGATTTAGTAAAGGCCCACATCTTTACTGAGATACCCGAGGGGTTGGGGAGAATATCATTTCACACTTCTCATTTCTATTATCATTCATCATCATCATCATCATACAGGAAGGGAATATAATTTATTTAAGTTATTTATTTTATTTATTTGTAAAAAAATGACTTTGGCTAAATGTTTAGTTAACGAAAAAAAAAGTCGCATATGCATAGAGATTATTTTAACTGCCTTAGGTTAGGTAGGGTGTGGCACCAGAGTTAGACACGTTTTTCGTCGCTAAAAAATAACATTGGTTGTCATTGAAATTTTACGGGGTAACTGCTAGAAAGCATGTGGTAGGTATTAAATTGTTGCGCAAAATAAAAATCAGTTCCTGACACCTATTTTCAATGATTAATAGGTAAAATCCATTCACACATTTAAAGAGCTCGTGAAAAAATTCTATCTTTCCGATTAACCCTCTCCTGCTGCAAAACTGCCATATCCGCTTCTTTCCTACCTGAGACTACTATTAAGTCTAAGTAGGTTTATTTATATATAGTATTTATCATTATTATCATTATCATTACATATTTATCATTATAATTTTTTTGCTTCATTTATAAATTTCAGATTATTCTAGTATGTTTTAATAGTTTCACCTCTGATCTTCTTTAGCTATTAGCTCTCTCCATCTGACTGATTGTCTGGAAGAAATCACTTGAAGGCATTAAGACCGCCAAATTGTAACTTTGTAAAAAAATTTTTTCTTCATGTTTTTTTTTATAGTGTTGCAATAAAATTATTATCTATCTATCTATCTAAAAATGTCGATGTCTGAATCCTGTCGAACACTGGTGCCCCTACCCTAGGTTATATTTATGAAACTTTATAATAATTATTTATCAGCTATAGCTATTTGGCGATTGGTGTGAGAACGATTCCTGATGGCTTAACCTTAGTTCTAGGATTGCCTGTCTACCACCATCTCATCTAAGTCGGCTATCACAAACAATAATGTTATATGGAGTATTGTTATGTTCCAACAGTAGGAGCCAAGATAACCAGTTCTTCAGTAGTAAAGTCCGGCAAAATACCATCTTAGGTCTTACCATTATATGCCGACTGAAAAAAAAGCCAAGCTCTCTTTATTATTTAATAAAGAAAACATCATTCATTCTTAATAAGGAAATCAATTACAGTTTTTTTGAAAATTACAAAACACCTGTTAGTAAGTAGGTATAGTTACGACACATGCTTTTCAAGCCACCGATAGACTTCATTAGAAGTCTATCTATAGGAAGGGTTAACGTCGAACACGTATTATTAAAAAGCAGTCACTAATCAGCGTAATAAGAATTTAATTCGGATATAACATCATTAGGCGCTTTATCGGACGGGTTAGCCGGCGCGGCCCACACATGAAAGGTCTGCCGCACCGGAAAGCTGCAAACGGTACAAACACAATTAAAAGCGGTGGTTCCGAGGAAAGCAAAAAATCGCAGCGATATTACGAGTATATGTACCTACCGGGAACGGAAGCGTTCGATAAACGCGAGCCCGCGTCTCCCAGTAAACAGATTATCATCGTTACAATTGTCCCGGTTGTTGTGTGAAATCGCGATAGCTATGTTTTAATTATCACTTTTAACATGTTAGTTAGGGCCAACTACTTGTGTAATGATAGTTAGATAAAAAGAATAAATAGTACCTATCAACTTACTTAGAAGGAAAGATAGGAAAAACCTAAAAAATATCACATAATTATACATTAACACACATACACACACATTACATTTTAATTTATTTTTTATTTTTTTATTTTTTTTAAACGTGATACTACAAAACAAAAAAGAAGAGAAAGTGTGGTGGCCACTGGCTAAAGCGATGTGGACAACAACAATATATTTTTTTTATTCATAACTCGGTTTGCTGAGCTATGAATTAGCTATGAAAAAAATAATAATATCAGGTGGAGTGGAGTGCACTCCACCTGATGTTATTATTTTGTTTTTGTTATTTATTTCACCATTATTTCACATTAATATTCGACATAACACAAATTTTAGAAATAAAACAAAACCGCAGACATGACTCTTCACTTTCCCGCCAAGAAGTTTACAATTTCTATTAAAAAAGTCGTTTTGACAGTTGCTAAAAAGCTTCTCTATTGACTCACCAGTCAACTGCTTATCCCTAGAGCTAACTATCAGCAGAGGCTTTTCAAAGCAATGTTTGGAGTTTTTGTTGTTAAATGTTCAAATAATTTTTAACGCAAATTTTGTTGCGAACAAATTACAAAAACACAGATGTTGAAAAAATTTCCACGAGCAGGATTTGAACCTGCACCCTTCTGACATTCCGGGTCAGGTGCTCTTAATTCTATAGCAAATTTTGTTTTTTCAACATTTGTGTTTTGTTGTTGATCGTCTTTGTAGACACAGTTCTCTCTTTTCTAGGGTTTTACGGAAGAAAATGCCGTGTGTGTTTATCATACTCATCGGAGATCTTGAAAATAAAAATGAAATACTTTTTACAAGTACTCGCGAATATTTTAATAGTATTTCATCCTGAGACGTTTCGAACCCAGGAAGATTTATGTGTTGGGTCGTCCTGTAATTAATTATGCTATTTTCATACTATAATAAGTCAAAGGTTGCCTTTCATGTGGTAAAAATAGGTGTACATTTAATGTTTCTCACGTACCAAAAAGCTTGGCTGAAAGGAATCTCTTTTAGATATAACTCCACCTTTTCTCACTATTATTTGTACATTATTTTGTATGTGTGTGTTTTTTGTGTAATAAAGTTTATAATATGCTCTTTCCTTATTTTACGGGCGTGCATACATGTTATTTTTCACCTTTCATAAAACAATGTTGTATCGTTCCGTTCTTTACGCTTTTATTTGTTAAAAGCGGATTCCTTTTAACGGCTGCCTATCAAAGTCACCGTCAATTCGTATAGAAAAAGTTACGTGTTTGCATTGCAGTAAAAAGCGTGAGTGGTGGCTATTTTTTCTGCGGAGCGGCGCGGCGCGGGCGGGCTGCGTGAAATTACAGCGGCGCGGTGTCACAAAATAAAGAGACCCAGAAGGTAAGCTTAGGTGCGTCGTCCGTAAGTGACACGTGTCATATAATTTATTTGAAATGTCTTCGTCCATATTTATTTGATGCCGCGCGGCCATACTAATTTTGTGTGGGGAATTTAATATGTTAATTTAAAAAACAGCTCGATACATCGAAAATGTGTGACGAACGATTTGTAGTTTAGACATTGGTGATTGTTTAGACAAAATCACAGGTACAATAATTTAGATATACCATAAAATATCAACTAAACGCCGCCACTCGTTTTCATGATATTTGCCCAACTTTAAATGATATTGTAGAAAAAACTATAGTGTGTTATGAATTTATGGACCGGACTAATTGTAAACACGTTCCCTTTGATACTAAATATACATTATGTTTATTTAATACGATAGTATTTTCAATTATATCAACTTAACCATGACTGCATTTTTGGCATTTTTTGGTCGGCGCACGATTAATACATACTGCGCTCGAGCAACGCACACATAGACTGCTTGCACGGACTCGGATCTCGGAACAGTCCGAGCGCAGCTGTTCTTATCTTATCTTATCTTAGTGGAGCCTGCTGAGGTTTCCCTTTCGCAGTAACACTTCGACCCTTCGGGATCTTTTGTGCAACTCCGTCCTTTCACTCTTCTTCCTCTGTAAAGATAGATGCCATAAGTTTGGCAACGTCTTTAAGAGCGAAGAGCCTGACGTCCTCCGGTTTCGGGTATGCCGACCCCAGGAGTCCCATTCTTTTCCTAGCCAGAGAGTCGCAGTCACACAGCATTGACTCCGTTTCCTCTCCACATGCCTTACACAAGCTATTTGTTGATAGATGCATTCTGTGAAGCATTTGTTTTGTGGCATAGTGCCCTGTCAAGGCACCGATGGTTAATCTGGCCTGCCTTCTACAAAACATATTATATTATTTTAATTATTAAATTTATAAATAATCTTAACAAATACAAATATATTAAACTCTATCCCCCGTATTAATAAACAAAGTTTGTTTGTTTATTTGTTTGTTTTGTTCCAGTTATGTAAACTTCATTTCATATTAGAGTAAAAGAGACAAAACACGGAGTAACTACTCCAAGCTTACACTTTGTTTATTAATAAGCCCCTTAATTGTCTTCTCGTCTTTTAAATTTTTTTTAACTTTTTAATAAAAAAAATAAATTTTAACTAATAATTTCTCCGCATATGGACTTACTCCGTCCTAAGGCGTTTTCGCCTAGGAGGGATTTGGAGTGTTTCATAGCGCAGCTGTTGCAAGATCCCATGTCCGTGGGAGGTTGTCTATGTGTACGTCGCTCGCGCGTTGTATGAAGCTTACCTTCTGCAATCTCATTATTTGGTGGCGGTGCGAGACGGTACGTATGAGAGCTCGCGTTTTTTGCACAATGATTGGGTCGTAATGGAACCGGTGTTGCCAGTCGCACCTATCAAAATCGTAGAAACAATAAAATGAGATATTTTTTCATTCGAGATTTTAGTGCGACTTTTATTTCACATTCCCAGATGTTGTAGCTAATTTTAGTCTTATAATTTTAACACAGTTTAAGATCCTATTGCGCACAACAATCAAGAAGAGAGGATGACGTCATTTATACATAAAATAAATAACATTCAGGGCTGGCAGCACTGGGTCTTCACCTGAAGCTCTTAAAAGAAGATTACTGCAATGTTATTGCAGTTGTGAAAACGAGACGATGATACGATTATGCAACGTGAAACAGAACGGAGTGGTAAAAATGAAAAAATCCAAAGTGTGATCTAAATCTTGTATGTTGTTACTAACACAAGCATCAGTGATCATAAATGTAAGTACACAGAGGTTACTAAACAACTAGGACAGTGACTTGTTTATTTTGACGTCAAATAGAAAGGTTGAATAAAAATTTCATAAAAAATTTAAGTTAACAATTATATCTTAGTAACTCTGCATACAAGATCTAAATTGGATGCACTTAGGTAGGATCTTTTAATTTTTACCACACCATTTCTATTACACGTTGTATATACGCCGCTACAAGCGTTACGTTTTCAAAACCGCAACAACACAGCTACAATATTGCTTTAATATACAAAATAATGAGACTGCAGGAGGTAAGCTTCATACAAACGCACACAATATAGACAACCTCTCACAGACACGGTATCTCGCGACAGATGTGCTCGAACTAGATTGAGATGGCCCAAGTTTCCGTGTCCATGAGAGGGTCTATGTATGCGTTGCTAGAGGGCGGCATGTATTAAGCTTACCTTCTGGGGTCTTCTCATTTGCTTCGAGACACAGAATAAGGAGACAGCAGAAGGTAAGCTTAATACAAACGCGCTCAAGCATCGTTCACAATATAGACAACCTCTCCACAGAATAAGGAGGGAACAGAAGGTAAGCTTCATATAAACGCTCTAAAGCATCGTACACAATATAGACAACCTCTCCACAGAATAAGGAGACAGCAGAAGGTAAGCTTCATACAAACGCGCTCAAGCATCGTACACAATATAGACAAACTCTCCACAGAATAAGGAGACAGCAGAAGATAAGCTTCATACAAACGCGCTCAAGCATCGTACACAATATAGACAAACTCTCCACAGAATAAGGAGAGAGCAGAAGATAAGCTTCATACAAACGCGCTCAAGCATCGTACACAATATAGACAAACTCTCACACAGAATAATGAGAGAACAGAAGGTAAGCTTCATACAAACGCGCTCAAGCATCGTACACAATATAGACAAACTCTCCACAGAATAAGGAGACAGCAGAAGGTAAGCTTCATACAAACGCGCTCAAGCATCGTACACAATATAGACAAACTCTCCACAGAATAAGGAGAGAGCAGAAGATAAGCTTCATACAAACGCGCTCAAGCATCGTACACAATATAGACAAACTCTCACACAGAATAAGGAGAGAACAGAAGGTAAGCTTCATACAATCGCGCTCAAGCATCGTACACAATATAGACAACCTCTCTCGAACACGCAATCTTGCGACAGCTGTGCGCTTGGACTAGTTTCAGATGGTATTTTTTCTTTATGTTACATGTTGTATGTTTAATTGTGTGTTTTGTTATGTGATTCCAATAAATGTTTTTCTTTCTTTCTTTTTATGTGTATGGACCAAGTGATTAATTGGACATTATAAAAAATGCCCGCCCCGTTTGAAAAATGCCAAATATGAGAGGGCAGTGTGATTACAAATATTGAAATAATCAAATTGTCCAGGTATTATTTATAATGTATAGGTATAGTAGTGAAAACCAGGTTTTTATTACTGTTTTTTATTTCAAACGTAGAATCACTATTTAAAAACAAATAAAAATCTCTTAACATAGGTACTCTGCTGACCTATGACAATAAAAACTTAAATTAACTGGACTTTACCTTCTTGTTCTGGTTACCATTCGAAAGTTCGACAGAAAGGTGAGGGTTGGTAAGGTTTAGAGTGATTATGTTAGGTTAGATCAGTGACCAAAGCGCGAGCCGAGCGAGTGAAGCGAGCGTGACGCGGCAGCGGCCGGCGAAGCGCCAGAAACAAACATTTGATAAAAAAAATATACATGTTGTATTTTGGTCAAATTATTTATTTGTAAAACTTACTTTTTGTTTTCTGAAAAATGTTTTGACACATCATTTTAGTTATCATTTAAAATCAATAAAATGATGATTTATAAAATAACAGCTTGCCATTTGAATGTTTATGTTTTGATGCCATTGCTAAAGCAATAGTTTGTGAAATAAAACGTTGACAAAAGTTGCTTGTGGAATGAAAATTTGCTAATGAATTGTGTGTAAAACATTATAGAACCCCCTTGTTCTCCTCCCCACACCCCGTGCAATGTAAAATACACAATAAATTATCAGATTGCCCGAAAGCCACATGGCAAATTCATAATGTCTAGGCAATGTGATAAATTATTTGACGACCTCCTTGGTCGAGTGGCTTGCACACCGGTTTTCATGGTGCGTCGCCATCTCTAAGGTTAGATACCCCGGTAGGATCAATTTAGAAATACCAGTTTTTCTAAATTGTTTCGAGTTTGGGTGTTTCCTATGTATAATAAGTATGTATTTAAGTATATTAAGTATGTTTATCCATTGTCTAGTTAACCATTTATCGAGTTTCTTAAGGAAGCTTTTCTCGTCGGGGCTAGATAATTGGTGGGAGTGTGGGAAACATTTATTTATTTATTATTTATAAATGAGTATAAAGCTTACCTTCTGGGGTTTTTTTATTTTGTGTTTTAGCGCTCATGGAATAACGCCAATGCACCTTGTTATAAACACAATACGTGGCTCTCAATAAACATTTAACAGTTTCGCGTGCTATGAAAGGAGTCGTGCGAGCGTGAAATGAAAATTCTAATGCTATGAATTACATTTGGATAAATGGATTCGAAGAAACATTTTTTCATGTTAATGCATAGGTAACTCAATTACTGCCTGTAGCTCATATTATGAGTTTACAACGGACAGTACAGTCGTTGACTTTTGGTTTTTTTTTAATATAAGAAGGAGACAAACGAGCAGGCGGGTCACCTGATGGAGAGTTACTTATCACTGCCGCCCATAGACACCCGCAAAACCAGAGGAATCGCAGACGCGTTGCCGGCCTTAACTTTAGGAAGTAAATATATAATAACCGCCTCTTTGGTCTAGTGGTCGACCCAGGTCCTGGATTTGGTTGGAGGTATACCTATAGGGCTTGCTTTGCCAGCCAGTTTTCACCATCGATATTATTTAAATATGTTGTCATAATTTTTTTGTTTCGACAGTTAAAGATAAGATAGCCTCAGTAGTTGAGCACTCCGGGTGAAGTGCGCGTCCACCTTCGACCTTATCATCTCATCACACCAGGTAAGATGAAGGGTAAGTGCTTACCCATAAGGGCTAAAAAAACCCACATGGGCTAGTTTTCTTTTTTAATCTTGCTGTTAGCATCAGTTGGCCTTTACAGCGTCAATGAACTTCACTTAGTTATCAGAAGATATAATTTCTTGATTTGCGATTTAAATTTGTTCATCTTATATTAACGTAGCCCTGACTTTTGAGAAAAGAAACTCATGTCAGAGAAGTTAGTCAGTTTCTTTTAAAGATGACAATGATTAGACAAAATTTTAAAAAGTCATATTATTTATCGTTGCAGTTCCAGCTCAACAACGGTTCTCTATTAAACCTCGAAAGCTACTTTGATTATGCTAAACGTGGCGTTGAGGTCACTAACGGCGAGTTTACTCACATTTTGATGCTTTGTCTACCCTTTTTTTTGGAGAAGGACGTGACAGTATTTTATTTATTTATATATTAATACGTGAAGCAAAAGATTTGTACCCCTTTATACGAAAATTGCGCGAACGGAGTAGTATGAAATTTCGCACACTTACAGTTTATACAGAGAAGGATTGCAGAATGTTAATACTTTTTTAAAATTATGCATAAAAATACATTAAATCAATAAAACAAATATTACACACACCATGTATATGACACACACGCAATATATTCTTTTAAAAAATTTCAAAAATGGAAGAGGAGCGACCGAAATCTGTCAATGCCAATCCAAACTCACATTCTATCTTTTTTAAATTTTCATTGCTTAGGATACAATCCGTACAGCCTTAATAAAATTACGGTCGATTTCGACCACTGGGCGACCACTAGTTTATTTAAATACACAACTATTCTTACAGACTAAATCCAATGGGATAGTTGCTTACATTTAACATCACATCAATAACATATTATTATTAACTTATCTACTAATATATAAACCAACTCACCTACCAACTTTTCACATTTATACAAATAGGTAGGTTAATTTTATACCTACGTATAAAATTAACTTTGCGAGTTCACTCAAATTCACAGCCTCCTAATAAGATGGTGTCATCATCATCATCATCATCTCAGCCAAAAGACGTCCACTGCTAGACAAAGGCCTCCCCCAAGGATCTCCACAACGACCGGTTTTGTGCTGCTCGCATCCAGCGGCTTAGCGCGACCTTCACCAGATCGTCGGTCCACCTTGTTGGAGGCCTGCCCACACTGCGCTTTCCGGTACGCGGTCGCCACTCGAGGACTGCTCCGCCCCAGCGGCCATCAGTCCTGCGAACAATGTGCCCTGCCCACTGCCACTTAAGCTTAGCTTCACTTATGGTGTATCAGGAATAAAATGTTTTTAAATGTTGAAAAATGTCACTACATCAAATTCACCAAGAAACGTAACACACTTCTTACGGAATATACTATTGCTAACAAGCTCAAAGAAGTTACTGCCATAACGGATCTTGGCGTCCAGATGGATAGTAAATAGCGGTTTTCGGGCCACATTGATAAAGTCATAAGTGAGGTAAATAAAGCACATGGATTTATCTAGAGACTTTAAAAATCCCTCCTCATCCTTCTTTACAAAATCTTTGTAAGGAGTAAACTTATAAAATGTTCAAATAATTTTTAACGCAAATTTTGGAGGAGGAGTAGTAAACTTGATTAGGTACTGCGGCTCAGTCTGGGGTTCAAACTATAAAATACATCTTAACAGGATTGAAAGATGCAAAAAAAGAAAAAAAAAGAAGCATGACCTACCGTTTTAGAATTCTTAGAACAATAGCAGGTTACATAGAGAAATCAAAACATTTCCGGCTGGGCTCAATTTCGATGCGACGTAAGTACCTATCTCGATATTTCTTATCTTCATAAACTAATGAACAACAGCATCGATAGCCCCAAGTTGCTCAATTAATTAAGCTTTTATATTCCAGCCAGAACACCACGATACGCATGTGGGTTGTTTAAAGTTAAATTTTGCAGGACTAGAATGCAGCTGCTAGCAGCTAGAAGGCACCCGTGATTCGTTTGTCTCGCATGCATAATAATTTAGTTTAAGTTATTCCTGAACTTGATATTTATTTTCAAAGCCTTCCTAGGTTCTTAAACACATTTAAAAAAAGTAACGTAGGTAGGTACTCTCACACGGCGTTGGTAGCTTGTTAAATTTCAAAATGAAATGAATCTGTTGAATTTTATTTGTATCCCATTTTAATACAAATTAGATTATACTGATTATTTTATTAGTATTATTTGTACTGAATATTTACTTAATTCTTTTTATTTTAATTTTATCTATCATAATGCCTAATTGCATGCATAGCTACCTATAGCTATGCATGCTGAGATGTGTGTAATTGTAAGAACAGTAAATGTGTAATAGTATTCGCGTGTAAATACTTTGCTTTAGCAAAAATGTACAAGGAAGAAACGGACGTCTAGCGCTGACTCCAAGTACCTAATATGGGACCCGGGCAGGAAGAAGAAGAAGAAGAAGAAAAGTGTTCGCGTTCATTTTAGAAAACGATATAAGATAGAATAAGATAAAAAATAATCTTTAATATATAACAGACGATAATGACTGGTGGATGATAGTGTTACATGATAAATTATACATATTTCTCCCTTGAATTTCAGTAGAGATGTGAAAATATTTACTTAGACACACTATGTGATCGTCACTTTTTCCTTGGACCATTAGAATAGGGTGCAGCAACCGATGTTTAAGTGTAGCAACAATTGAACACAGACCACCAGCTCCTCCAATTTTTGGGCGACGAAAACAGGTGTCGATCACTAGCTTACCGTGTCGAACATTGGTGCCACAAAGATTCAAATCTTTTATTACTACAGTTTTTTTCCTTTAGTTGATGGCTTCGTGCGATTATCATATTTAGCCAGTGTCAAAGTAATTTTTCTTACAAGTACGTAATACATAAATAATAGTACATTGTTCACCCAGAGGAGAAAGTGACCGAGTAACGTCGAGGGTGTCGTTTGAAGCCCGAGCCGTAGGCGAGGGCTTTAAAACACCCGAGATCGGGAATCGCAGTTTCTCTCGAGTGATACATAGTGCTTTATACTACACCTGATACTTTATCAAATTCAAATCAATTCAATTCAATTCAAATCAAATTATGCGGGGAGAAAACGCATCTGAGCGGGAGAGAAAAGTGTATGAAAATCCATTTCTTACGTAGTTTTTGCGTTTTCTCCCCGCATATTTGTTCGATATGCAATGACGTACTTTCTACCGTAAATTTGATAAAGTATCAAGGTACTTTCCAAGCAGGTGTAGTATAAACAATATTTCCTTCCTAGGTATATGATGATAATGAATGATAATAGAGATGAGAAGTGAGAAATTATATACCAAACCCCTCGAGTGTCTCAGTAAAAATGTGGGGCTTTACTAAGTCCTCGGGCGGACTTCTTGAGAGAATTTGAAAAGTGACGTTGCACTGTTTTGTTTCATTTGCCAACACTCATGCACATTCACGAACTAATATAATCCACCATTATTTCCCATTAATATTCGAAATAACACACATTTTAGAAAACAAAACAAAACCGCAGACATGACTCTTCACTTTCCCGCCAAGAAGTCCATTACCTACTACAGTTTCATTTCTAATCTATATCGAGGTAAAGTTTGTTTGTTTGTTTGTTTGCGGAGGGTAATCTCTGGAACTACTGGTCCAATTCCAAAAATTATTTTACAGATAAAATGCTACATTCCTTCATCATCATCATCATCATCATCATCTTCAGCCTATACACGTCCACTGCTGGACATAGGCCTCTCCAAGCTACATTCCTTGCGGGTAATATTTTATATTTTTATAATAATAAGATTAGTATTAATTACTTATTACCCAATCAAACTTTATCTGCATATGCATAGCATTACATTTAAACCTATAACGGAAGGGAATATTTATATAATTATTTGAAATCGATGCATTTATTAGTTTTTACTTGGGTTTAATTCCCACTCGAGCTTCCTGAGGATTTAAAATAAATATATATTTTGTAACTACATAAAGCATTGTGAATGCGAAATAAAAAATTATAAATAAAGTTTATACTTGTTCTAATTTCATCATCAGTTCATTTTTATGTCCCCCCTGCTGGGGCACGACGAAATAATAAATTTTTGGTCACCCATCCGATGATCGACCTTTTCGAAAGTTACTTAACCTCAGCATTCGCAGACCGGGCGCGTTAACCCACTGCGCCATCGAGCTCCTCATTTCTCATTCTAATTTAATTTAATAATAATATTATAAAGAAATAGGTATTTTAATGGAATAAACTCCAATTTCTTATGTAATTAATAAATATAAATGAAAATGTTCCATTAATTTGCATGTCATGATATATGACTAAATAGGTTTTAAGCTACTAAGTATACAATAATTTCTTGATAACATTTACATTTTAACCACCCTTTTTAATAGCAAATAAAATATTTGTATTTATATTTTAGTATATATAAACACACACACACACACTTACTGACATACTTACCTACTTAAAAAAAATATTCACAGATTTCGCAGTCCCCTCAAGAATCGGAGCATTGAAAATGAATACAACAATTTACGAAAAAAAACATTTTTATTTTAAATAACACAATTACAACTTGAATGCACTTCTCGCCTGCATCCGCATCTTTTAACACCATTACCATGACGATCGGTCAATAATCAAAGAAGCTACATCACTTTTTATATACGGAAATACCCGTTTTTCTACAATACCAAATTTAAAGGGACCACCTACACAAACACGCCACAATTATTAACCGATTTATAAAATTTTTCGCCATTTTGTAGCTAAACTAATAGGACCCTATTTTTCATTTTTTCTTAAGTCGTTTTTTTTTTAATATTTACAATTTAGTATACAAAGACCTCCCAAAAAACCCGTTTTTTTTACATTTTTCAAAATTTCAAAAAAGTTTCCAGCGGAAAATTCAAACGCTCACACGTGTCTCAAAGAATTCCTCACCTCTTGGTACTATTTCCATCTCGATTCTCCCAAAATCCTCGGAGCTATGGCCAAAAATACGTCTCAGGCGATTTGCATCTGATAACCATTTTCAATGGTAAAACTGTTTCAATGGACATGGAATTTTGATTATGAGAAGGAGCCAGTGGCTCCCTGAATAACAACAACATATCTTTGCCAGATTCTATAATATTGTATATTGACAATCGTACAAAAATACATTCGTTTTTGTTTTGGTATTTATTACTAAGAAATATTTTGTTATACCTATCAAGTTCTGAATAAACTTTTCTACACTAATTATTAGTTAA